>CAXKVY010018480.1:2197500-2295000 GCA_964058915.1 Tetropium fuscum
AGAGTAGATGCTCTATACGCCAATATTCTGGGCTAAATATGTGACCTCGATAGGAAGGGGCGGTACCATCCCTCTTTAGCCCTAATATCTATGTAAGCCGAGACCGCCTCGTAAGGGGTAGGCCGCGCACTTCACGTACCCCTCCCCATAAATGTGATAAGTGTCACGTAAAGTTACGCAGCCTACCCCGGTCCTGGCTGATGGGCGCCACCGGCAGAGCCTTGCTTCTGGCGCTCTTGACTTTCTTCGCCGGTGTGTATTACCCCCGGAGGTGTCGTGTCAGGTGTTTGAGGGATCCCTTCTGCCTCTCACCAGGCTTGCTAGAGTCCGGCTGGGCGGCATTCAGGTTGGTATGGGAGGATGAGCATTGCAGCTCATCACGGAGCTCGCGAGGTGATCAACTATCAGCTCGCTGGCTCCGTCAGGTAAGGTAAGGGTGTGTGGTTTGGTGTGGGTAAGGCAGTCGGCCTCGCCGTCTACTGTTTTAGTGTCTTCTCGATCCGTTTTCTTTGGTCCTGTTCTTTTCTTCAGTGTCGTCTGCTTCTTCTCTCATCAGTCGTGCTGAAACAAGATCGTGATTATCTTATGCTTACCCGTTGTCCAGGATCTGTGTCTTTGGCCGCTTGTGAGATCCGGCTTCCTCTGGGTCGTACTCCGTAGCCAGCCGGATCAGCGGGTTCCTGTGGTCCTCTGCGATGACGTAGGTAGGGCTTCTTGGCGTGGTCCTCGATCATCTCCGTGGCCGTCTTATACTTCAGGTCCCTACGGATGACCTCGTTGGTCACATACCATGGGATATGCTCTACAAAAAACGTTGTGTATTTTTTTAGTACGACTACCTGGTTGGTCGCCAAACTTTCGAAACCTAGATAATTCTATGAGCATAATAATTTTTTTATTGTAGGCACTCTTTGAATTTAATTGAATGTAATTACATGCAATTACAAATCTTGTACGAAATTTTTCTAATTTTCACAAATTTCATATTTTATGAGAAGAAAAATCTGAATTTTATACGTTTAGAAACAATCCAGTAGGTTGTAACGGTGTGACAGCTTGTCATTTTCATAGCTTGTCAAGTCTAAATAACCTACTAGGAAATGAACTTTACAAAACCAGTAGCGTAATATTTTACTTAACGTAACTGGTTGTAAAAAAATAAGATGTTTCCTAACGTCAAAGGGTTTCCAAAAATGTCACTTTACATGTCAAAATTAGAAAAAATTATATTTGATACTCAAAAAAAAAACAATCTACTCTACTTAATTTTTATATTTTCACAGAAGTTTCACAGCTGTAATTTTGAGAAGCCAATAATTTTAATTAATTTTATTTTGATTTGTGACGTCATTTTCAACATTACAGCAAATACCTACATAACTCAAGATTTCTTCCAGAGCTACGTGACCTCAAATTTTCATGTATTTCTATTGAAAAATGATAAATTTACAGATACCTAAACATTGGAACATATTTTTTGAGTTTCTTTTACAGTATAAATAACGCGAAAAATAATTTTTCGATAATTTATTTCACATGATTAATAGCAAATTTGATATGGAATCTTATCTTTGACTATTCCCTGTAATCCGACTACTACAAAAAAAGTTATAAGTGAAAGTATAAGAAACAAATTAGTTGCTTTTTCGAGCGATTAAAATATGTGCTGCGATATTGGTATCCTTATCTTATCATCATTATCCTTATTAGTTATTCTCGCATGCTTCAACTACCGGGCTATATAACTAAGTGAACATGGTTCTTTCTCCACACCGTACAGTAAGTATAAGTATTTACTTGTAAGTTTATCAGATACTTAAATAAACAATATACTGCGTAAATCTGAATATAACGTTCTAACTAGCATAATGTTTTATTATTACTCTTGGAACCTCCAAATGCGTCACCTTAAGTGACACGTGTCGTGGACCATCGGTTCACATAAAAATACCCAATGCGAAGTCATCAAATTACCATCAGAATTAAGAAACAAATACACTTAACGATGGTGAGGCATTGTTTTAGCAAAACATATTCTCGGAAGCTTCCATCTATATTATATAATGATGACAAGGTCTAACAGATTATCTTAGGTAAAAAAAATAGATGAACAGTAATCCTGTGCTAATTCAGAGTAAATTGGTGGCTTTTTACGGTGGAAACGCTGCTTGTGTAACCCCGCCATTAACCAGTCAACAGCGTAAGACAAATATTAGCTAATCTCTATGTTTTTTTAACAAAGTGGAGGTACTTTTTGTAGGCTGGAATTTACAGAACGGGGGCGAACGACGCAGAAATCAGAACTCTAGTGGCAATCAACGTCCCATAAAATGCAATAGAACTTAATTAATAATTTGTAAAAATACTATACACTGCTTCTAGATGTTCTTTGGTCTCATGAATATTGATTATTTTAAGAGAATGTAAGCAAAGCGAATCTTCTGCGAGTTTTAAATCACCATCATCATAAGTAACTCTAATTAAGTTATAATATTTCGATGATTTGTCAGATATTGCCGGGTTGAAATATTGTTCTGTTGAAATGTCTTCGTCGCATTACGCGGTACCTAATTCCTACAACATAAGTTATAAGTTTTTTTCTACATGCAGACGGCTTCATCATAAGTTATTCTGTAGTAAAAGCACGGTTTATAATATACTAAGCGAGATAATAGCTCTCACTCTAAATCTTGATGGCTCTTGTGCTATCTGGTATCTCTCAGTCTGTATAGGACGAAATTAAGGGAAATTTTATTGGCTTTCATCTCACATATTTATCTTCAAGTTATAAAAAAATGCTTATACAGGATGTTAAACAAATAACTGTTTTTTAACTTATAATATCACAAGACCTTTAATTATTTCCGCAATTTTTTTTTATGTCACGAATATTTTGAGAATTATCTGGAGTCACGCGGTGACGAGAGATAATTATTTTAAAATATTTGTGCCCAAAAAAATTCCAGGAATAATTTACGCTCTTGTGGTATAAGAAAATTTAGCACCCCAAGTATAAATCAAACTTGGCATTTTACTATAGCGCAATTTGTATTTTATGTTATATTAAACTTTATTATTTAAATTTATGTTATATTAAACAGAGAATAATAAATAAAAATATTATATCCTAGATATATCGTATTATTAACAAGTACATTAAACATTAGTGGTTGTAAAGAAAATAGATAAGATGGCATTGTGTAATCATATAATATGTTTACCTTCACAACTCAAAAAAATTCCACTTATTTGTCATCTCGCCTCGAAAAAATTTTGGGATTTTTTTCAGGTTGCCATGGTAACGAGTCAAAATACAGCATCTTATTGGTTTTCAGGAAGAGGTGTGAAATTTTCAGTAGAATTTTATCTTGCGCACAGCATTTATGTCCTTCCAATTATTATCCCTCAACAAAAAAATTTCCTTGAATAATGCGTCTACACCCTTTCTAAAAAGTATGTTAACGACTGGCAACCCTAACCTACGCAATGTTTCTCATGGGCGTAAGCATTTTTTTAGAGGGTAAGTAGAAGGTTTTTATATGCATAATTTCAACACCACAGCAGATATTGAATGCAAGTTTCCACACCACTCATTAAGTATTGCTTTCAGCGCTTTAATATTTTGTAGTGGGTGGTTCGCCAGTAGCCATATTTCCCACAAGAAATAAAAATAAATATGTACAAAACAGCTAAGTAGCCGTGGAAAATAAACTTTGAAGAGGAAAAATAAAAAAATTCTCAACAAAAACTAAAAAAAAAAATATATATATATTCCAAAATAGAAAATCTATCTGCATTTTAAGTCGAGTAAAACGGGAAAATCGTGAGAGGGAAGCGTTACGTTTTTTAAGCTACGGCGTCCGTATTACGCGTAAGAATAACTTCAAACAGGTAAATTGTTTGTGCAAAAACCTGGATTTGTCGGACGGATAGTTTTGCTACAATTGCCTATTACATTTTTTTGGACCTTTTATACAGGTAATCACCCGTGGCTTACGGTGGTCCGATGGCACTTTTTATACCGGTTTTGGAAACTTCATAACATTACCTAAAATTCGTACATTCATACTTGTACGTTAAAATGATATTGAAATGATTTAAAACGCGTCCGAATATTGGAGTAAAATGCAAGAAATTGGAGCAAAACGCGCTCACGCCAGACTTCATAACCGCTGATCCAGCCGTTCCACTGCCGTCAGGCGCCTTTTACTTCAATGTTCGGACGCGTTTTAAACCGGTTTAACATCATTTTAACGTACAAGTATGAATAGTTTCCAAAACCGTTGTAAAAATTACGATCGAATCACCGTTCGAGCAAGAGTGATTATCCGGATAAAATGCCCAAAAAAATGTAATTGAGATTGTAGCAAAATATCCATCCGACCTATCCAGGTTTTTGCACAAATAATTTTCATGTTTATAACTGGATAGGGCTGGAAGCTTTGATGTAACTATAACACTCGGAGTAGTTTCTACAAACACCAAAACACTTTCACTCCGCTCGACGCGCGTTTCGCAATCCAAGTTGGCATCATCCGGAGACGATTAAAACTGACTACTACTACTGACTAGTTTTAATCGTCTCCGGATGATGCCAACTTGGTTGGCGAAACGCGCGTCGAGCGAAGTGAAAGTGTTTTAGTGTTTGTGGAAACTACTCCGAGTGTTCATGTTTATAATTACTCTTACGCGCAACGCGGACACCGTATCTTAAAAATTGTAAAATTACGAATTTTCAATAAAACGCTCCTTTTTCGCAGTTTTTCTCGGCTAAAAATGCAGCTAGAGAGTTCCGGTAGAGCTCATTTTATTGGTTTTTCATTTCTCTGCATTTTTCAAGACGATTGTACTCTTGTAGTTATTGCTAGAAACTCAGAAAACGATTTTTTTTAAATATTTTTTCTGTTTTTCGGATCTCATTTTGCTATTTACAAACAACAATAAGCTGTTTAATTTATATACATTTTTATCTATGTATTATACTCTAAAACCATGCACTGTACTTTATCTATTATTTTTTATGTCTTAAAAAAACTCATCAAAAATGAGTTCATCCTCGGTGGCTAGCTGGCCGCTTACTATAACTAAATTTGCCTCACGGAGTCTGTTACCTATACTTTTAGAAGAAATACGTAAGAGTTCCATGAGGAATCACTTAAAATCTAGTCCATGCCCTATGTCTTTGACTTCGGCTTATACCTATAGTTTGCTTAGAAACGAAAGAGAGTATCAAAAACCCCTATAATCCCAAGCGGCCATGGGTGTGCTACTATGTTTTTTTAAATGAATCTTAAATAAATACTAATGGTTTTGTACATGGTGATTTAAAATCGAAGAATACAGGTGGCTATAACAAAGATATATGAATGCAGATGTGTTCGAGGAGTACTTTTACCAAATGTTGAATCTTATCTCTAGGATCTGTAAGTAGTTGTATTGAATAATTCGACGTTAAGTTATCGACAGCTTGAGCGAACCCCTAATTATTAATTAAAATATGTGTTCTTCAGGGGTACCTACTTCTCTCTCAAATCATTGTCTTCCTATTGAGAGTTTTTAATGCATATCGTCTTTATGTTTGTCAGTGAGACGGACACCGTAAATATTAAAATATTATAGTTAGAGTGCCGCAATGGCAAATTATTGTGGTATTTTATAAGTCAAGAGAATATAATAGAGGGTCACTAAATAATAGCCCTCTAAAAAATAGAGGATAGTAAAAATTCTTATTATTTTCCGCTACGCTGAAAGCTTGGTAGACTATAATTTTCCTGCTTTACATTGTATGCACATTGACTGAAACAAAAATTAGCTTTGTAGAAATGGGTTCAAAATAATGGTTGACTCCTTCCTTGCTATTAAGACATTCTAGTCTACTAAACTTACCATTACCCTAACTACATCTACCTACCGTCCACCTACTTACATTACCCTCTACCTTAGTCTACATTTATAGGTACAAACTACATTTATATTTACATTCATCACGACTTGAATTCGAAAATTCATTGCTTGGCATAATATGCTTTTTGGTACTTCCGGGACTGAAGTAATAACTTTATTATCCTTCCAGAATATATTCAACAGCGATAAAAAGTGGACAATAAAAGTTTGCCTAAGCTGGCGCAGCTTAATAAAAAAAGAAATTAAAATTAGTAAGTTCGGCGGATACCGAAGTAACTAATTACTCGTACACGCCACTGACCGTGCGCAGCCAAGTAAGATGGTTTCCCACTATACTGGGTATCGAACCTACTCTTGGCACTTTCTGTAATTCTGATGGAATAAAAATAAAAAAGGCACAGTATACTGGTATCTAGGTTTGATTTAAAAAATTATCTATGAAAATTGCATAAGAGTGAAATTGCTCACAAATTAAATTGCATATAAATTAAATTATGACAGCAATATAAATTGAAATCCCAACAATATACCCAAAACATATCCCCAAATAAGGTGTTATACCCGGAAACATAACTTTTATAAAATAAAACATAAAAAAACATTAATAATACTAATAATAATATGACTATGCCTACGTAAATATACTCTGTAATGTAAATATATTCTGTAATGTAGTCTGAATAACGGAAATATCCAGGTAAATGTATATTGAAGTGAAATTTTAGCAAAACAACATGTCATACAATTTAAGCAACGGCGTTTTCATTCCGGTATTTGTACCCTATGAAAATAAATCAAGTAAAGTTCAGTTAAATAAAATTTTCAATAACTCCAAGCTTTCAAACTAATCCAAGGTTCGTAATATTCTGTATATATAAGCACGCACTAGTAATGCCAAATTATTAAAGAGGACGTACCCCTTTAAAGTACACTTAAGTTAAGCTTATCTGTAAAATGGCAAGCAAGTCTCCTAGTAAGATGTGTCTCTCCAGTAAATTTACGTGTATAGTCGATAGATTTCAATCCAGTGAAAGCAGGTCCAACGAAGTTTCAGGTGAAAAGCAAGTTACTGAACAAACAAGGGGCTCAGGTTGAATGAACCGTGGACGTACAAGTGTTAATGGTATCCAGGTGCCTTGGTCTCGGTGTCCAAGTAAAGGTGGAGTTACAAAGCGACAAGGTGGAGTGACATACACTCGATTTAAGAAGCGCGCCAATATTCTTGGCTAAAGATGTGACCTCGATAAGAGAGGGGCGAGCGGTACCATCGCTCTTTACCCCTAATATATATGTAGGCCAAGACCGCCTCATAAGGGGTAGGCCGCGCCTTTCACGTGACCCCCCCCACAAATGTGACCAGTGTCACGTGAAGTTACTGGGCCCCACCGGCAGAGCCTTGCTTGTGGCGCTATTGACTTTCTTCGCCGGTGTGTATTACCCCCGAAGGTGTCGTGTCGGGTGATCGTAAGACGCCTGGATTGGTGTAAAACGGCAAACGGAGAGTAACCTAGCAATATGTTCCTCTATCAACATGCAATAGGATTTTAACGCAACGCAGGCTCTCATTTCAAGTTGTTTAATCCGACCTACAGTCGATTATGTGTGGGTTAACAACCACAACAACACACAACAGTGAGTTCCTTAATAAGTCTCACACTACATAACAAAGTATTTATTTTATAAGAAAGCACTTTGATAAACTGGAAGTGTAAGTAGCGCCGCTACACTCTGCTCGAAAAGCGCAGGTCTAGCTCTAGGTCAAGCGCGCTAATCATGGAAAACCATAGGAACGAAATAATAAGTACATAGTGGCTAACTAGACCAGTCAATAATGACAAAGGTCAGAATACCATAACACAAATATGCCGTAACTAAACTCGTAATGTACATGCCCTGAGATCTAATCATTAATGTTAAAGGAGGAAAGTAGTCGATTTCCATAATAGATTTATTCAGAATTATGTACCTACAAGAGATTCCAGAAATGGTCAATTGACAAAAGTGAACAGCTTCACTCCCTTATGACAGGGACTGAAGTGTTACTTTCTGTCTTTCTGGGATTAACTATTGACGGAAATCTCGGCAGTATAAAATTACAAATAAACGAATTACAAATGTAATGGGTGCTTTATTGATTTAATATTTAAATTAATGTTGTTACAGTTCGTCATATTGGCCAGTTTTATCTTTCCTGGGTGAATGCAGCAGATATACCTACTTCAGCTGCTCTTTGATCAATATCTGATATACCTTCTCCACTCATAATGAAGCTCATGACACTAGCAATGACAATGTCTGCAAATGAATCTTGTCACAACGCAACATTACTATGGCAACTTGTCAATCAATGACTCCCATTATTTGCCGCGCGTTATGCTTAATAATTATCTGTGTTTCTATAAAGGTTTTTATGTGCTTCTTTAGATTATGTATTGACGTCATTGTATGTTTGTATACAATTTCGGAAGTACAAAAAATATCGTATATACCTTGCGACTGAAGTACTTTTAATACCAGGTAAATTATGACTTAAATTGTCTTTACCTTCGGGATTAAAAGTACTACTTCAATCCTGCGGTATAATATACTATTAACCTAACCATATACCTATATTGAAATATTATATTATTATTTCAACACGAAATTGTTCCTAAGTTGACAGTAAACTAGAGCCAGCGAATAAATTTCATGTGCATCAAGTAGACCGACTGACGCAAACTTTATTTATTTATTGTTAAAATATAGTTAAGACGATATTTCATAGTTCGTTTCATTTGAATTTTATTTAAAAACTTCGATAATAAAACGTCAAGGTAGTGCCAACAAACTAAATATAACTTACTTAAATTTGGCGTTACATTGTGTGTAAGTACTTCCTCACTTCCATCAGAAAGGACATGGCGTCCGTACAAGAGGGATCCTGGGTTTCAGTAGATTTTCCTGAAATGTGTTGTACAATATATTATGACCCAGGATTACATTTGTAATCATTTGAAATTTTTGTAAGGAAATATTTAATTGTTAATTAAATGAAAACTTACTGCCGATTGATAGTCTTTCGACTTTTTTTAATGATCGGTAAATCTTAATGGTGTGTATGATAATGCCACTTGAAGAGGATAAAATAGAGAAGTTTTAAAAGCAATTGTAATATTTTGATCACTTTTTTTTTCAATTTTATGAGACTGAAGATCGTAATGTTTTATTGAATACGTGTAACGACAGAACCATTATGTTTTTTTTTGTTGCAAGTTTATGTATTTCGGATAATGAAAAAAGGTATTTCAGAATATCAGTTAAGTTTATTGCAGAATACTTACATAAATGATGAAAAAGGAGATTTTGTTCAAAAAGCACAAAATATTTCATTTAGGTATTTAGGTATGTTTGGTTTATATGGATGCCAAATGACCGCTCTACCACTTCCTTCCAAGTCGGCACCGCCGTACCTGATACGCTGTACCTATACTGAATGATTGATATTGGTAGTATATATTGAAAATTATTAAAAGCGCATGAACTAATTATGTTATAGATCAAAACTATCTTGTATAAGATTTTCAAACGGCCTTGGAAGTTCTGTGCACCAGTCTCCCCCGAGAAATGGTCAGCAGGGTACAGGTAAGTGAGCTTCACGTGGTGCGAAGGCAATTTGTATCATGAATTGTTATATAAGTGGAGACCAGAGTTCTAATCTTCAGTGCTTAGTTCTCTGCAGCATCATGAATAACATCGTTCCTTACAGTGCTTTGGTGGCCGCAACCATTGTCGCTGTCACAGGCTACAATTTTGAGGACCCGGTGTTTAGTAAGTTAATTTTCATAATACCACCGCGCGCTACTGAAAGTTTATTCTTTGTTGTTATGTTAATGAGAACTTTAAGATAATAGGATTATTTATATATGCAACCGAATGTAATGTAGATAGCAAAAGTTGCCTTTGCAGATTTACGGGGTTTTATTTATTAAACGTCAACAAATAAATGATTAATTCCAGATCAAATACTGGCAAGGGACTATGAAGATATATATGAAGATTATAACTCCTATTCTCACCCCAGAAGTCGCAGAGACGAAGAAGCAGTTTCGGAAAAAGAGAAATGTCATCCAAAAAGAAGGGGGAAGCTGTGCTGCGCTGAAGAATTCATGGATAAAATGCATGATGCAGAGAAAAATTTTAAAAGAAGTTGCTTCAAAGAAGTCATCGGAAGCGACAGACCAGAGAAGCCTGACTTCGATCCATTCAAATGCGAAAATGTAGATAAACGCAGGCGAGAAATGACTGTAAGTACCTAACTTAATATTCTCTGAATAATTTAATAGGTAAATAACTACTATGCTTGTTTTGTACATTATCTTTGATTTTTTATGATTTTTTTAAATAAGTAGGTATATGTGTTTTGTTAGAAAATATTACATACCTACATATTGAGACTACTGGTCATATTCTTTTGTATATATTTTTTATACACAAAAAATAAGATACCATATATATATATATATATATATATATATATATATATATATATATATATATATATATATATATATATATATATATATATATATATATATATATATACACTACGCAACTCATTTAACGCACAACCAAAAAGTTAACTCAAATTTGACGTTATGTATTTTCGACAATTTTTGTTCGTTTTGGTCGATTTTTTTTTCAAAATTGTAGGTTTTCCTCTTAGGAATATCACTGTCTTAGTTATTTTGGTAAAACGAATGATTTTGATATTATACCAGGTGCTATAAAAATGTTATGTTTTTTTCCGAAATTTCAAAACGTCCTGTGGGCTATACAAAGTATTGCAAGTTATTGCAATTATAGCCAATTTAAAGCCTCATGTTTTTTCTACATTTTCTTTTTTTATTCATTTGTTTATCTCTGTTACTTCATAAAATATCCAATTTTTGAGTTGACGTGATTTTTATTAAATTTATTAACTTTCTTTTTTGTCAAGTGCTCATTATTTATTACTCATTATACTGGTTCAATGCCTCATTTTGCGTTCTGTTTTCCTTGATATCTTATAATTTATTGAGAGATGCAAGGTATTTTAGAAGAGAAAAAGGTCTTAAAAGGACAAAAACTCAAAAAACATACCTAGAAAAATGGATTGCTTTAATCAATAAAACAACGAATAACAGGAAACAAAACAAAAGTAAATAGAGAATTAGTATCTGGTGTTTCCACCCCTTCCACGAATGACCTCCCGACATCTTTGGTTCATACTTAAAACCAAAGTTCTGATTAGGTTCTGATCTAGGCCATTCCATAATTCGACTAGGCGTCCTTCCAATTCTTGTAAATTTTGGGGTTGTCGTCCCTCACTTCGTAACCACCGACCGATAAAATCCCAAACATTTTCAATGGGGTTAAGGTCGGGGCTACGGGCTTGCCAGTCTATGTGATCAATTCCTACTTCTTCAAGATAATTTCTCACGATAAGACTCGTGTGGGGACGCACATTGTCTTGCATAAGTAAAAAATTGGGTCCTATATAGGGGGCATAAGGGAAAACATGTGCTTCAAGAATGTCTGTGATGTATCTGTCAGAATTGAGATTTCCATTCACAGTTACCAACTCCGTTCGCCCAGTCAAAGATATTCCGCGCACACCATGACGGATCCACCTCCATATAAAGTTGTGTGCAAAAAATTACATTGACTGTATCGCTCATCGGGTCTTCGGTAGACGCGGTTACGTCTGTCACAATTATACAAACTGAACCTTGACTCATCAGTCCAAAGAATACGTTCCCAATCTGCTTCCATCCAATTAACATGCTCATTGGCAAAATTATATCTGGCTCTTCGATGATCTACTCTTAATGCGGGTCCTCGAGCAGCAATCCTGGGTCTTAAATTTGCCTCCCTCAGTCGTCGGCGTACAGTTTGAACGCATATGAGTGGACCACCTGCGTCTTGAAGATGTGCTCTTAAATGTGTTGCAGTTATAAATCGTTGTCTTACAGCATTTACTCTTAAAAGGCGATCCTGGATAGCAGAGGTAACACGAGATCTACCTTGACCGGCCCGTCTGGAATGTTCTCCTGTTTCCGCGTTCCTTTGAATTGCTCTCGCTATAGTTGTGTGAGACACTCCCAACCTCCCAGCTATGCGGTTGTAACTCCACCCTTCACCATGTAATGTAGCTGCCTCAACACATTCATCACGAGTTAAATTTCTGGTTTGGCGTTCCATTATTCACTAATTATTGCTGGACTGTCAACAAAAAACTAATGACACAGTTGTCAGTTTATGACGTGTAATCTTCGATTTCCATAGCTTGCTAGCTGTTTGAGTTGTCCGATAAATGAATTTCATGTGAATAAAAGCATATGGTGTTTCAAAACGGTGTATTTCATGAAGTAACCGAGATAAACAAATGAATAAAAAAGGAAAATGTAGAAAAAAGATGAGGCTTTAAATTGGCTATAATTGCAATAACTTGCAATATCTTGTATAGCCCACAGGACGTTTTGAAATTTCGGAAAAAAACATAACATTTTTATAGCACCTGGTATAATATCAAAATCATTCGTTTTACCAAAACAACTAAGACAGTGATATTCCTAAGAGAAAAACCTACAATTTAAAAAAAAATCGACCAAAACGAACAAAAATTTGTGCGTTAAATAAGTTGCGCAGTGTATATATATATATATATATATATATATATATATATATATATATATATATTTGTATATATATATACCGCTCTTTGTAAAATTTGGGGTGAATTTAAGCGGCTGCAGAATTCAATGTGATTTTTTTGAAGTCTATGACGTTCGAAAGACAAATACGTGCATATTCAAAAGAGTGTAAATTATATCAAAAGTGCTAAAGATCTAATCCATCATAATACGTTGATATTTTTTTCGGGCTAGGTAATCATGTCTAATTAACATCATAGTCAATATATCTTGAATATTTGTCAGTTTTTGGATTAATATCATATTTCGAAAATTGACGATTTTCGACGAAAAAGGCTAAAAGGCTAATGCTATTTTCTGTTTTTTTGTCATTGCATTTGAAAATTTAGGTGAGATCTTTTATATATATATATATATATATATATATATATATATATATATATATATATATATATATATATATATATATATATATATATAAAACTAATAGTTAATTTATTTAAGTATTAAATTTAGCTGAAGCAGTTTTTTTAATATTTGATTTTTATACATTTTTTTACTGTATACTGACTTGAGAATATACCATTATATTACACTTGGCAATGAAGGTCGAAGGGTATACTTCATTTGATTGGCTAAAATCGCAAATTTGTCAAATATGTATCACCACTCTATCTCAATAACGATATGATCAAACAGCATAATATTTTTAAGAAAATAATTTTTGGGTAAAGCAAAAATTTCAATTTGAATTTAAACCTATGAAATTTGAACCCTGATTTTGAGCTAAATCCAATAACAAATAGGTACCTGCACAGTGGGATTCCAGACCATTCAAAAAAATATATTAAGAACAACAAATCTTACAGATCCAATATTTTTTTATCAAATTATTATAGACATGCAGCATAATTTCAGAATTTCAAAAAAGATATTTAATAAATAGGTCTTAAAAATGTCTGACGTTTGACGTCTGATCTTATGTTTAAAATATGGCACTGTCTACTTACTATCTTGCTATCTTAGTAGCAGTACTATCTTAATTCTCAATAAAAAACAAAGAGAGGAATATAAGCAATTAAGTATTTTTATAAATACCACCCCAAAAAAGGGACCGTCTGTACGTGCCCTACTGCACTCCTTACCTCTAAGGATGTGGACTTTAAGTATGTTTACGTCCTAACTAGTCGAAACAAAGTCTCAAAGTCAAAAAATAGTCACACAAAGTTCCAGGGTCGAAAAATATGTTGCTTCCATTTCCCTCTACAACCCTCCTTTGAGCATACTATATGTATGTTGTAAAAAAAGAGCTGTAAAAGAATTGTGATAGTTAAGCAACAAGGTACAAGTATCGTTAGGTAGCTTAAATGCTTAAAAAAGTCATTGACTGATATGTCAGCTACCAAAAATGCTATTTCCCTATTAAAAAATTAAGTATTTTCAAAAAGTCTTCCTAATAGTCTTCTAATATTTTCTAATTATTTAAGTGCCAATTATGATAAAGAAGAATATAGACAAAAGATCATGACCAGTATTTTTCCGATACATGCTAGGGTTTTCATAGAAACTCCTAAGTAATTATTAAATTTTATAGACGTACATTTATTGGTATTTTTTTTTTGTAGTGTATCATGCAATGTGTTGGGCAGAAAATGGAAGTGGTAAGTAACTTTACTATTTTTACGATTACGCAAATTACGATGCATGTAATTTATTATTGTTTCATATTCATACTTTTTTCTTCAAATTCAATTCAATTAAATAAATCATTTACTTATATCAACATCTAGTATACCTCTATTTACAATCTTATTCACAGTATTTACGTTTGCGTTCAGCGCCCTACCCGCGCGCACCGGCTATGGAGTCGGTCGGGTGCCGAGTCTGAAAGGTAACGGCTGGCGCGCTGGCGAGCGTTCATTGACCGCCCGGCCAAGCTTAACTTTGGATCGTGGAGTACTACACGGTTCTATACTAGGACCATTACTATTTTCAATATATACCAGTCAAATGCATAAGGAACTATTAACGTGCAATATACATTGCTATGCAGATGACACACAACTCTATAAGTCATTTCCTTCATTGGATACGGCACATGTCATAAATGCAATTAATGCTGATTTGCAGATTTTGGTAAAAACCTCAGAAGACCACAGCTTATGTATAAATCGAAATAAGTCGGCAGTTATGTTATTTGGAAGGAACAAATTGCACAACAGTTTTAGTGATAATATAAAAATTGAAATTGATAATGTATCAATTGAATTCGTGAACGAGGCAAAGAACTTGGGGCTAGTAATTGATACAAATTTAAGATTTAATTAAAACTCACGTTATTAGCTGCATTAAAAATCATTCTGCAGCCTTAAAAAGATATATGCTAGCAAGCAGCTATTGAATAAAAGTACAATTAAATTATTTTGCGATTCTCTCGTTATGTCTCATTTTGCATACTGTGATTTAATATATGGACCTTGTCTTGGACTCTAACACTGCAAAAAAAAACATTCAAAGGGTGCAAAAATCGTGTTTAAGATTAACTTGTAGTATTACACGCAGAGAACATGTTTCTAACAAAATTGCTGAAATGAATTGGTTAAAATTGACAAATAGACGAAGTAGACGTCTATTTGACGACACTCCTCAATATTTTTTCACAAGATAGTTTCCACGAAAACACCACCATATCTCTATAAAGAAATTTAGATTGAGAACCGATGTTCCTAACATTAACATAAGACGAAAATCTTTAATAATTCCTCCTGCTCATACAACTGCTTTATTCCAAAAATCTTACTTAAAATATTTCACAAATTTATAATAAAAACCTGTTAATTTCAAATCCTACAATACAAAAGAATTTAAAATACGATGACGTAACTCACTGTTAAATAGTCAATAGTTTTTATAGTACTCGTGGACAAGTGTAAAATGCAATTTTACAATAAAATAGGTATACAATATTATATTAGGACGTAGAGTTTATTTGTCTTCTAATTTCCTTCCTATATTTATTTATTTTTGGAGGGTTTATCTTGGGATGGCAGCAATAAAACGTCTGATTATATTACTTGACGTTTCGGTCCCTTTTTTGGGCCTTTTTCAAAAGAGTATTTTATTTATGACATATTTGGCATAGGCAAAAATGACAGTTTTAATTAATTTTTAGGGTTACTAGACTGTTCGATTAGTATCATAGGGAAGAACAGTCAAGAGAAATCTCAATATTTATGCTGATGTATTAAATTAACAAGTTATTATTAGATAATATTACGTACCTATTTTAAGCACATAATAAAATAAAAAATGGGAAATAATTTGATGATAAAAAATTAATTTACAAGTATATACGCGAAAAATGCATGCAGTATATGAAGTTATTATTTCCAATACTTACCTGAAATTGGAAATAATAATTTCATAAAAACATTATAGTATTATCAAGGATGTATGATCCATTTTTAGTAGCTGAATATGTACAACAAGCTCCGGTTTATATTATTAATATTTTATTAACACGCAGAACGCTTATTAGATAAATTTGCTTGCTATTGTAGGGATTATAGCTATTCATAAACATGATACTTATCTATTTCAACCGGAACCATTTTGAAATTAAGTTATTATGTAACATCTATATTTTTTTATTAATTTTGTAGTAATTATTTATACAATGGTAGGTGGAAAAATAAACAGTTTTTCTCATAATATAGAATCATTTACCTACATGGTCTTCTATTATTAGTACGCGCACTTATAAAATTTTGTGAGAATAATTGAATGTTAATTAAAACAGTTACATAACTATTTTATCAATAATGTGTTTGATATTATGTAATGTAGGTATCTGGGTTGTGATCTACTTTTCTTAAATAAAAATAGTAACAGGGAAATTTGGCATGTCTTGAATATCTTGACTCACAGACACGAGATTCTACGAGACTTTTGAGCTAACGTATAAAATGTCAAAACAAAAATGTAGCTTATTAAAAAGTTCATAGCTTATTATCTCTTATTGCAAGGTTTACCCCTTTTTCACATGTACTATATAATTAACTACTGAATATTTTTAGTAAAATATTATCTTCAACCAATGTGCAATCATTTGGAAGTTCATTAATTTGTATATTGAAATAGACATTTCAATACTAAAGCTATTGATAAAGTAACAGTTGTACCGTGAACGATCCTTCCACGTTTATTGGTAACCGATGGAAAGCCCTTCTAGAACTAATTATAAATGATATCTTTCAGTTGGACTCCGACGGTAATCCCAAGGAAGAGGAATTCAGCACATTTGTAAAGGAGAGCGTCTCGTCGGAATCCTGGTTAGCGTCCCTGCAGGACAAAGTAATCTCCACATGCCTGAATGAAGCCAAGAATGCCACGGCAAACCGCGATGCTTCTGATAGCGAATCTTGTAATCCAGCTGGCGCTAAGATCGCCCATTGCTTGTTTAGGGAAATCCAACTCAATTGCCCCGCCGAACAGATTAAGGATCAGAAATCCTGTGCCAGGCTGCGGGAGCGGATAAAGAGCCATGATTTCTTCGCCCCACCCCCGCCGCCACCAGGTGATGAAGAAGTCGACCACTAAAAGAGTTATAAAGGAAACATGATTAATGATGATATTGACTGGAGATATTACATTTTGTATTTTCACGTAATTTTTTAGACAATAAAATAATTTAGATTCTGATTAATTAATAGAAAATTAATTTATTTCTGATACTTGCTTGTGAATGATACTTGCTCATTTCATCTAAATCTACGTAAAATGCATTTTTCAATTGCGAACATTAGATATAATAAATTTCTATGCAAAAATGCATGTTGCTATTTGAGAAAAATAGGAAGACCGCATTATTTTCGAGAAGTTAGTTTTTACGAAAATATCGGCAATGTTTTGTAGGAAGTAAACTCATGTATAGCAAAAATTTTATGCCAAAGTGACTTTTCACGGAGAATATCGTGATTTCAACAAAGCAGGTAGAATTTAGAAGAATTTAAAAAATTAATCCCTATTTCTTTTCACGATCGCGCGGATGCAAATTGTCATTTAAGGGTTATTTAGCCCCTGTAATTTTTAAGTTTTCTTTAAATTATCATTTTGTTCATGTTTTTCTTCCCTTATTGTTGTTTTGCCTTCTGTTTCTGTTTTCTTACAGCTGACCCAGATGACATTTCCGCAATATATATATATATATATATATATATATATATATATATATATATATATATATATATATATATATATATATATATATATATATATATATATATATATATATATTAAAATGAAAATAAACACTTAATAATTTCCGTAATATGGAATTTTCTTATAATAAATATTTAACGATAATCGTTACTGAATACCTAGTGCATTGTTGATATAAGGTTGATTGCTCTTAAATAACAAATATAAAATTAGGTATACATATATTTGAAATAGTACAAAGTAAGATTACATAGTCAAAGGCTAGACAAATGTGTCCTGAATTATATATTTATCGTTAATAACGTATAATAATGGCATGACTCGAGAGATCTTGGTACAAGTACACAAATAAAGCAAATTTTCACAATTATATGGTAGCGAAATGCTATATATAAAACATAATAACAATGAAGTAAAACATATATCATATAAACATATCATATAATATAATAATATAATCATATAACAGAAATAATTGTGTTTGTTGTGAATATTACGGAATCCTGAGGATTTAATGACAGTACCTGTCATACATTGTCAACTTCTATAGCGAGATTACTAGAGATAATAAGAAAACATTATTAAACAAAATAAATCAATATCCAAACAAATAGACATATATATATATATATATATATATATATATATATATATATATATATATATATATATATATATATATATATATATATATAAGAATAGATAACATAATTATGTAAAAGACAATTTTATACAAGTGTAACAGGTTAAGGGTTATCAAATAGTAATAGTGAAGAAATAAACTTAATGTGATTGTGATACAAGTAAAAAAAGAATAGGTGAAGGCAAAATAAACGTTAAAAATATCTAGTGAACGAGATTAAATAAAACAGGGACTATTGTTTAAAAAAAAAGGAAGTTTGTTGATGGTAACGAGAATGAAAAGAAAGGGGTAAGGAGAAAAATTGGTTTTGAAACATTTTTTATAGAAGATTATAATTATAAAATCTTTAAAAAGAAAAAAAAATACTCACTGGGAAATAAAGAGGTTATGTAGTCAATACAAACAGAAATCAGCCAAGCAGTTTCATGGATTAATGGTTAACAAATATTTTAAGTGGCAGCATCAATACAGGTATATGCAGGAGCCAAGACGTCCCATAGGATTCCCTAAAAATAAATCAATATAACTACAAATATGGAATCACTATAAAAGGTACCTACCAAACAAATTTTATTATATTACTAGCAATTAAAACAGAAATAACGAATTCGTTTCGAACATTCAATAGAGTGAGGCTTAATAAAAGATAAGCACTTAACATAGATAAATCTTGAGGAATATAACACACATATATAGAAATGATAAAGAATCAATATCATTCAATACAATCCATTTATTAACGGCCATGTTTAAATAGCATATATTATTTCCATATAGAGGGAGCTAACTGCTCGAACATTACATAGATTTGAAAAATTATATATATAATTAGGAAAACACTAATGTGTATGATTGGTTGTATATATATAGATAATAGAAATTATAAAATTTAATACCTACCTGAACTTCAAATAGTATGATAAATGTAAACAAAATAAACATATTGCTGTTTCCTATATATATATATATATATATATATATATATATATATATATATATATATATATATATATATATATATATATATATATATATATATATATATATATATATATATATATATATATATATATATATATATATATATATATATATATATATATATATATATATATATATATATATATATATATATATATATATATATATATATATATATATATATATATATATATATATATATATATATATATATATATATATATATATATATATATATATATATATATATATATATATATATATATATATATATATATATATATATATATATATATATATATATATATATATATATATATATATATATATATATATATATATATATATATATATATATATATATATATATATATATATATATATATATATATATATATATATATATATATATATATATATATATATATATATATATATATATATATATATATATATATATATATATATATATATATATATATATATATATATATATATATATATATATATATATATATATATATATATATATATATATATATATATATATATATATATTATATATATATATATATATATATATATATATATATATATATATATATATATATATATATATATATATATATATATATATATATATATATATATATATATATATATATATATATATATATATATATATATATATATATATATATATATATATATATATATATATATATATATATATATATATATATATATATATATATATATATATATATATATATATATATATATATATATATATATATATATATATATAAATATATATATAAATATATATATAAATATAAAAATAGTGAGCCAATGCCTACCTAAATAGGTTGCTTAAATAGCGGGAGTAACCAGCTGAATACTTTGTTAAACGTTAGCTGAGGGCTCGTAATAATGTTATATTTTAAAACGTACACCCTAGCAATACCAAGTCAATACTTAAAACTATGCTTATCTATAACATGCCACGAGTCTTCCAGGAATGTGGGTCTCTCCTGTGACTCTACTTCGGTACAGGTAGATAGATTAGCGCTAGATGGTCCTAAAAGTAGTTCCAAAGGTGGTTCAAAAGAAATGTGGTTCCAAAAGAGGTGGTGTAAATGCAGGTGTAAATTAGGTGGTGTGACTTACACTCGCCGAAAGACAATGAAGTCTAAGTATCTAGAAAACGGCTTCGAAAAGATAGCTTAGCTGTGTCCCCAATTAACTTTTAACACAATGAAAAACTACTATGCCATCCTCGCTACTATGACATGGCCAACGGCCTAGAAAATTAGAGTATAAATCTGCTGACCCAGGCTAGCGTCACAGAACTGACAATGTTCAACTCACAAAACAATAAGGCGACACAGATATGCACTAAGACATTTGTGGTAAAGATCTATGACAAAGAATTTATTAAATGCGCTGTGGCAATATCGCTGAATGCAATCGACTAATGAAAGTAATATGTCGACCTGATTTCTAAACACATGCAAAACGGAACGCGTAGTCACTGTTCCAAATCAATTTTATCCGTCAAATATACCTACAATAAATTTCGGATTCTCAAATTGTTAACTACTAAAAGTGAACGTAACAACCAGAACGTCAGAACATTAGTGTTAGTGATAGTGACGATTCAATATTAAAAAAGGGATTCTTAGTCTGGGGGTGACGATAATCAAAATCCATAATATGTAGTAAGGGAACAGACAGTCGAAATGACGCTTTCAAAACATCAAACTGTGTAGTCGAAGATATTTATACTTTTAAAAAAATATGTATAATGTGGGGAATGACCTTGTGTATGCATATCCGGAGAGCTCTATTAAATTCATAATTGCAAAATAGAAAGACTCAGTCAGGACCGGGGGAGGCTGCGTAACTTCACGTGACACTGATCACATTTTTGTGGAGGGTCACGTGAATTTTCACAAGTGCTAACGGTTTCCGGTCAGGATTTTTTTGTGAAACGCCGACGCGCGCTGATGCAGCCATTTCAGCGGACACCTAACTCGTTCAGGAGCACCGTATTTAACCGCAGTATACGCCGGTCATACGTCATAACACATCACAGAAAAATAATTGTCTACGTAGAAGTCTTTAAATACTCAAATGGATTTGGGTAATTAATTACAATTGATGAATTACATTTTAACTGGTTGTGATACAGTAAGCTTCATATTTAAAGAAGGCAAAATTAACGCTTTAAAAAAATGTTTGAGTTACAGACACCACATAAATATAAAAAGCACCTTTAGATTATCCTAAATATGGTGACCAGAATTTAATTACTTTCGCAAAACGCGGCTATATTTTTTTTTTCAACATTTTGTATGGTAGGCCATTATTTACAGGCGATCTAAATAAATTACGCCCAAATCTATTTCATACCGGTGAATCCGATATAAGGAATTGGCCACCTACCGAGGATGCATTTCATCAGCACGTATTGAGAGCTGCGTATCAAATAATTCGTCGCTGGAAAGGCAAAGGGGCGTAAGTCGAAAAATGCCACTTTCGAGTTAAGACCACCAGAAATCTCTAAAAGTGAATATATATGACATGACAAAGGGGCGTATCTCATATCCTTATATTTATCGAGATATGGCAAATGAATGTGTGGACGGATCTCCTCTTTTCATAAGTGCTAAAAAGGCAAACAGGCGTATGTCGACATATGCCTCTTTGACTTTTCAAGTTGTTAACGATATATCAAGACGTTGGAGATACGCCCTTTAATGTACTAACTATCAACGTTATTATGAATGTCAAATTATTATTTCCTACCTAGAGAAAGCGGAGATGTAAAAGTGTGCAAAAAAATGTTCCTAAATACCTAAATGTCTAAATAAACACCTAAATGTCTCAGAAAAAACAGTGCGCACAGCACTTGCAAAAAAGAAGGTCTCAGGCATAGTAGAATTATTGCCGGAAAAGTACAAGTCGAGAGTACCTACATCCGGATCTCAACCTCACCAAAATGTTCGACATGTTTGTGCAAGAATATCAGGATAACCCTAATATTCGAACAACGTATCAAACATACGGCAAGGTATTTAGAAGCCTGAACTTGTCATTTCACCCCTCAAAAAAATATTTATGTGTTTTGTGTATTGCGTTTAGAGATGGTAACAACGAGAAAAAGGCAAAGCTGCAAGAAGAATACACACGTCACATTAAGTAAAAAGTAGAGATTCGGAAGAAAAAAGAACTGGCGAAATTATATATTGATGATACAAAAGCTGCTTTAGTATTTGATCTACAACGAGTTATTATGTTGCCCAAATCCAACGAAAGCAAACTGTTTTATAAAAGTAGGTTTGCAAATTACAACTTTACAATTTATAATATAAAAACAAAACAGTGCGCCTGTTTGTGGCATGAATGCATCAGTAAAAGAGGTGCATCCGAAATTAGTACCTGCCTATACAAACAACTTCAAATTGTGGATGCACAAGGGGTAGAAGAAGTCGTATTGTTTGCAGATGGATGTCCTGGGCAAAATAAAAATTCCGTTGTGGCATCGATGCTGCTACATTCGGTGTGTTCACTGAAAAATTTAAAACGTATTTCGTTGTCATTTTTTGTCCCATACCATGGGCAGAGTGAGGGCGATTCAGCCCACAGTGCTATTACTTATGCCATGAATAAAACTGCTGAACTCGTTATACCATCACAGTTAATACCAGTTTGCTGGTTAGCCAGAAAGAAAAATCCATATTTAGTTCACGCCCTAACATCCGAAGATTTTTTGGACTTTAAATCGCAAGCTGTAGACTTCCGCATACTTTCAGTACGGAAAGATGATAATGGTAATGCATTGGACTGGACTAAAATGTCTGAGTTTATGGTGAAAAAAAGCAATCCAAACCAAATATATTTTAAGGACAGCCATTTGCTTGAGACTTACCGTGTGATATCTTTGAAAGTCAGATCAAAGGCTCTCTCAAGTAATACCTACGCCTCTACAGAAGCTTAATAAGGAGACTCCCAAAATATCCAAGGAAAAATTTACAGATCTAATGGCTCTATGTGAAGATGATACGCCTGTGATGAAACTACCAGAGCACCAACAGTTTTACAAATCTCTTTCCCATCAAAATTAGTGATTTTCTTTGTTTAATTTGTTTTATTTGCTTAAATGTTTTTCTATTTTGTTGTTTAAACAGCTTGTTTTAATTTGTGCATTTTGTGTTTTATTTTGTTGTTTTTTTTTATTTTGTCGGTAAAACCGCTTATTTTAGTTAACCTTTATGGTTTAATTTGATTCCATTTGTTAAAATGTTTTTTATGTTGTTTATAAAACACCTTGTTTTTCCCTTCGTAAGTTAGTTACATAAATATTTTTTATAAAATTTAGTTTTTTCTTAACACTACACTGCTCCATGGTAACTTACCGATTAGGCGTATCACGCAAATATATGAAACTGACCACAATATAAAAAACAAATAGGCGTCTATATTGTCTATTTCCTTCAAAAGTCTATAATTTTGTAAATACTGCTTCTTTACGAACTGCTTTTTTTCAGCTGTACGAACACTGACTTCACAGAGGAAGATGATGAAGCCATTGATGATGACGATTGTTTACGCATTTACTTCATTTCTGTTATTTATTGTACTTGGTGTTTAAAAATTCTGCGTAGATTATATTTTAATTAAAAATGAGTTATCTTTTTTCTTAAAAAAGTTAATTTGTGCTGTTTTAAAACATTCAATATTCAATCATAAAAGCGGCAATCGCGAGAGCTGCACATGGAAAGTAAATAGGTATATCAATGGAAAGATTATTTTATGCCCTACAACATTTATTTGGTTAATTTTTACGATATCTTCTACCTAAAGTCGTCCACGTCGCATACAAAAAAATATGTAAATTTTTTGTACTTCCCGCTATTTTTCGGTTTCCTGTGTCCTCGCAAGTTAATATATAGCAACTGTTAAGTAGTTTCATTTGTTATCATTCCGAAGGATGTACGCCAAACGGTTCTTATGCTGCGCTTGTTCCAGTAGGTTAGAACGCTTCTCTAGGGTTCTAGGTTACTTCCGGGTTGTAGCGATATTTGAACTACAAGTCTTGGGCTATCAGCTATTTATTGTAGTCACTAGAGTCCTTTGATTTCAAAAAACACAGTAGGTCATGCCCATGACCGCTTCTTATTATAGAGTTATATTACTCTATTTCATTTCCAAACAGAGTATAGCGGCAAATACTAGGGCAAAAATTAAATTCCCGTGTTATATTTATAATGATGCATTTCTACATAAGAATATAAACACGCTTTCAAAGAAATAAAAACCAAGCTACCGGATATTTACACGGCTCTCCAATTAATTAATCCTTTGAAATCGCACTGACTGACCTAACTAAAGTGAGGTCAGTTTACCCACCAGGACATTTGAAACTGTGTTCATTTTAAACACACTTCAAACGGTTGTAAACCACGCATTGTTTGAACAAGGTCTGTCTAAAGCATTTTCAATTCCGGCGACGTCCACACCGAGACTCGAAATAAATTGAAATATGTTGTAGTAATTTTTTGTGGCCAAATGTTTCTTTGGTGGCTGTAATTTGAGACAGGCACTAGTTTTATTCAATCAACGGTAAAGGATACTTGAGTTAACGTAGCACAAGGAACGGAAGCACATATTATTCCCCAATATATCAGGAATCATAGATTAGTAATAAAAGCGGCAGATTGGTAATAAATGATCATTTAGAAGTGAAAATTGTCCAATAACAATTAGAAATTTAGACTACGAATGTTACAAATTCTTTACAATCCAGGATTTTTTTTTTAATTGTATTTATTTGGAGGTCTTGAAGAACACTTGGTAGTTACGATACGATACATCTGGAGGAATTCCTGAAATTCGTGTCGGGAGGTTGTGGAAACCGCGGAAACAGGAACAACACCTGTTATAAAAGTTAGCTACACATCTGTAAATTATCTACCTTAACGCTCCCATGCATTTTTTTCGTAAGCCTAACCGTTTTGGACATACGATACGGACTAAGTGAAAAATGCATTTATACCCGCCAAACATCTTTGGCACCACATATTTTGCAGTATATATCTTGATTTCTATGTCTCAGACTGAAAATTAAAAATTGCTGTTATAGAGTTTGTTGGTCTTTCTTCTCTAGCAGAATGTTTTATATATTTTATTTACATTTACTTACTTTAGTTTACTCACTTTACTTTACTGAATAAGTCAGAAAATGCATTAATTTCCGTACCAACTTAGAGGTAGAATGCTCGGCGTGATTTTTCTTGCATGGTTTCCCAAGGATCCGACATGCATACCTAATCCATGTCGGATCTTAAATTAGTCAATATTTCGTCATATCACCAGTTGATTATCATAATGTTATGGTTTCAGATTGGAGACTACCAGAAATAAGCAAACTAATCTCAGAATTATTTATAGAGGGTATATATGGAGATATGCCTCTGTGATACTTCTAGACGGAGCAGTGCTAATAAATATAACCCTAAAAAAATATATTTCAAATAGCTGGAGTCTAAGAGGCCGTAAAGAAATATCGCTAACATTTGTACATTTGAAATTACTATTAGAATGTTTGTTACGTGCACTGATATAAGTTAGATATTTTACAGTAAATTGTAGGTATTTACTTCTTAATTATATATGTTTTATGAAAAGCGACTACGCACTCCTTCTAACATTCGTGATTGGAACTTAGGTCATGTATACTACGGGTTTCTTTGCTTTGTTTCATATAACATTATTGACCGTTCTCAGCGCATATCGTTGTGCCACTGTGTCCCTGTTATTTCTTTTCTATGTATTCTCTATGGCTAGCTCAAAGGATACGTCCACAGATTTATGGCAAGTGACCTGGCTTCGAGATTTCGGGTTGGCTGTGTTGGGCGAGTCTACATTCCTTTTCCCTTCTTACTGGTGCAGCTTGTAGTTGACGCTACTTATATTTCAAGTTTACAAAGTGCCTTCTTATGAAAATAAATACTTTGTTTTTTCCATATTAGTAGGATTCATTAAGAGGGTCGCTATTCATGTGTTGTCGTGGTTTTGATAACGAATACATATATCGACGAGGTCGGATTAATTCACCTATGAAAGAAATAATTGTATTGCGTTAATTCCTAGTGTTGATTGAGGAACATATAGCCACTCTCGAAGCCGCTTAACATCAATAAGTAAGTAATATATATTATAATTATGATTACTTGACCTCATTTTCTTTATTACCCGTAAGGAAGCAGACTTATTAGACGTGTCGCTTACAGGGTTTCTTACGCCAAGCATACATTCGTATTTATAACACGAGACAGATTTAATTAAATTACCCCATAATTAAATAAATTATCGTAACGAAAATTAAATAAATAATATATATTCTGGAGACTATAACTCCATAAGCAAGCAAAATTGTACTAAGGTAAGTTGGCTTAAATCCTTAAATCACATTATATTCGTCCAATGATGCTATTCCTTAAGTATGGCCCATTCTTTAGTATAAACTCTGTATACGAGTACTTAAAAATAATAAAGTACTAATTTAAATCTTATTACCTATATCTAATATTTTTATATTTTTTTATCTTTATCTATTTGAATTGTTTTTTTTTTGTTATAAATATGTAAGAATTCATTCTCGATTACTGGCAATTAATATATGAAATCAAATATTTGATTTACCTACTTAATAAATACATTTGGGCCTGATGATAAACTCGAGCTCATGACGACATTTGGTGCTTGAAATATCTAGGGGTTAATATAGAACGAAGGTTCAGGTTTGATAAACAGGTAGACGAAACAATCAAAAAAGCAAAATTCAGACAGGCTCAATTAGGCACAATTATGCTAAAATCAAATACACAGACAGCGCTATTAATATACCAAGCGTACATTAGACCTATAATTACATATGCATCAGCAGTGTGGTATCCTTGGATATCACAATATCATAAAAACAAATTGCAAATCTGCCAGAACAAAGCCCTCAGAGCGGCCACAAATACAAGACTAATTACAGGAACAAGGAATACCACACTGCACCAACATACAGGCATACACACTTTAGATCATTACATAGAAAGATAATCATACCAGCATTCATAACACGCCTAACACAACACCCAAACAAAACAATTCAACAAGCCATGATACCAAAATTTGCAGACCCTCCTAAACACCCACCCCAACTATATCTACGCCCCATAACTTCCCGCATCACAACCCCCATACTAACTAACAATGATTGAAAAGAACAGAACAAACAAAAACAGAACAAAATAAAAAATAAAACCCATAAAACCAGACAAAAAGCATGAAACAAATTAAAAATAATAACTAAAAAGAGGCATGTAATAGCAACAATAATAAAATTACCTAACATGAAAGACCCACTAACATAGTATAATAAGTATTTTGTAAACCAACGCTTTCTACAGCCCTGCTTTTGTAACTACTAACAACACTTAACCAAAATTAAAATTAGATATAACACCCGCAATATCCCATCCCCATTCCCTCGCCCAAGGTTGAGGGAGAAAAGACATATAGTCGGATAGTCGTGAACACCGCAGCCACAAAAATATATACAACCGGCAAAAGTATTTCAGAAAGAAATAGATGCCATGCTAAAAATAGCAAATACATGTACGGACATTTGGTGCCTGGCCGGCAAAACCACCGGTGATACCATGGGTCCAAGGGAGATCGTCGATTACTATGGATATTTTTTGTAATATTTCTATTTACTTCATGTAATGTACTTCATTGTTCAAAAGATAAAGAAATCAATACATTTAATACATGTATACATCTGTGAACTTATAACAGGTAACATAAACATATTTTTTAGGTGCTTCCTATATATTTTATACAACAACGGCGCGGTGTATGGAACTATCAATCTACAATATACATTATACATTGTTACAATTCTTGTTACATAATCTTGTTGCTAAATATATTATACACCTGTAAAAAATATTCCATTGTATGTGCTTACATAAGAAATAGTGTCACGTTTAGGTGTAAAAACAAAGTGGATCTTGGATACTGTTACATCGAATTAATCATTGTATTGTTGGTACTGAAGACGATGAGGCGAGAACTAAAGTATGTTTACATTATAAAGTCTACTTAATATTGCAAAATAATGGAAATAGTTTTAATTTATTTTTGCTAAGTAATGGCTATGTGTAATTCCATTATTATGTGATTAATATCACATAATAATTTGGTTATTGATTTACTGAAATTACACTTAGCCCTATATTTTACACTTACACTATATTGGTTAAGTATAATAGGTATACGATTTATTTTTAAATATCTTATTAATAATAATTGGGTTATATGCTATAAGGTTGTAAGTTTAAATTTAAACATAATCTCAGAAACATTCTAGTATTAATACTTTAATTCTTTTTGGAGTAAAACCAATGACCATTTCAATTCGAATATAGATAAATAGAACAAAGTGTATGTTTTTGGCCACTTCTCCAACTCAGCTCCTTAACTAATTTTTCCTTTATACCCATATTAGATATGTATTCGCATTTGCAAGTGGCTCATAATATACTCCCTTCTTTGCACATTTATATGTAAATAGAATAAACGCGTCTAACACAGAAAGGGACCTCATAATTTTTTTAATGCCTGAAGGGAGACTCAAATATATCAAAAGAAAGTTATGCATTAAAACTTCAAAAGCCCTGCGAAATTATTAAAAAAAAATTGATGATACTCCTAGAGGGAGGTACTTAAAAGTATTCATAAGCCCCGTGATGTTACATTGTATGCAAAACTGAAAATTTTCAAATACACTAAAATAGAATACTGGGATATGCTATTACGTTATGTCTGGAGGTAGAATAATTAAGGCAGTGTGGAGTTTTTCCCAATTATTATATTCAGAAGGAATTTCACCCATATATGACTACTCGCCCTTCAAGATTAGGTATGTTATTTTCATTCTGAAGCTCGTCGAAGAAACTTGGCTGGTTATCGAAGAGGACTATGCCAGGTTCATTGGTAGATGGAGATAGATTCAACAGAATTGATTAGGAAGTAAAAGAAGGTCTGCACTTACTCTGAGAACAAGCTCCAGGATAACACTAGAAATGCTACAATATATTTTACGACGCCATTTCTAGCACCGGTAGCAAATTGTATCAACACGATCCCCTTGTTACTTCTTGGAACCATCTTGAAAAAGAAAACATTCATATTTTAATATATCCTAATATCCTAATGAAATTCAGATTAGCGAACCGCCCTCTATATCGAGGCACAATACCGTTCCATTAACACAATGAATCCCCTAGGCAACCCATTCTTTTTTGGTAAATTTTCTCAATAATCCTGCACATAAATCATTTCCTATGGCCATATGTTTCCGCCGCAAAAACAATTACGAAGCCAATTACAGCGGCGAATATTAAAACCAGAAATCAAAGCGGGCCACGGTATGATTAAGATAATGCTATTACGGCCTGTATCAATCTCATAATCCATTAGCATCCTTTGTGCTCCGCTGATATGTTAAAGCGTGACCACGTTCGTTATTTCTCATATTCTCATATTCCCCCAGTGTAGCGATCCCACAGCTTCAAGGGATACTAGAAGGGTTACAGCTTTACACTAGGAGATCAAAGCTGCATTGTACTTAGATTTGCAGGATGTAGCTTTTACGCTGCAAATTCAATACGTATTAATATTTAGTTTTATAATTAGATTAGGGGTATGTTCCTCCGTAGGCGGAGTTTCTGGAGCGTTCAAATATGTTGCCATATTGTGTTGCCATATTGTTTGTTGTTACGGAAATATTTTTGTATCTACATGTAATTTCTAAGTTTGCACCGCGAAGTAAATTATCTATTACGAAAAACGGAACAGTCAATTTTTTTAAACATACCTAAAATTTTAACGCTTTGTGATATTTCATTATCATAATAACTTAAACACAAGCAAAACAAAACAAAAAGTTTTAAATATTTTCTAACAACATTTGAACCTTTATTTGACAAGAAAGACTATTTTGTTACAATTTAAAAAGATAGGACAAAAAATACAAAAATGATTGTTTTTTTAACATTTACTTATAATTTTCTTGAATATATAGTAATTTTATATTAATTACTTGTAATTACTTATAAATATATATCCAAAATATAATATCCCAAAACATAGTAAAACTAATTTAAAGACATGTAGTTGTCTTTAAATTAGTTTTACTATGTTTTGGGATATTATATTTTGGATATATATTTATTTTGCATGATTATCTTCATCTCAGTGGGATGTTCAAAATAAGTTAATTATTTTTATTACTATTATTATTTTAAAATACATTGATTATATCGTTACTAGATAATATATTTGTGCTTAAAGTACATAAAATGAGATTATTTTCAAGTGCCGATGGATATTTTATACTTTGTTTTGAAACTGATATGTCTTATAGGCATGAGAATAGATTAAAATACGGTTTAAACCGCTGACACAATATTTAATTTAATTTTCAAACGCTAATTTTAGTTGATACTATTTTAAAATACTCAAACTAAGATCCTACTCTGTCTTACTATATCTTATATTCATTATATGGGATTTATTCCCATATTTATCCCTCAATCAATCATAAATCTTATAATTTTTAATCTGTTTTCAAATTAAGTTCATGATGCAAGTTTGCCTTATGCCTAGTTTAAATGTTTAGACTTACATGCACTTTATTGCAGTACTTACAGGATTATTTGAATATTACCGCGCTCTCCTATCAGCTCTGCCAGGATCTCTAGTAAGCTGCAGTGGAATTCCCTACGCTCGCTGCTTGCTTGAAAATGGTGCTCTGTTTACGATGGTGCGTTTGCTTATTTACCTATATATTATTTGACCTTTGCACTAGTGAATATGCAACCATGCACTTGTGATCACCATATTTGCTCTAAATCACTGTTATTCTTAATAATTTATATCTTGGACGTACTTGGTCATATCATGAATATCATAACACAACAGAACAACACTGGTGTGGGAATAAGATTCATGTGCTTTTGATTCGCTGAAATTTCCCTTTGCTTCCTTTATCTGAGTTTACTTCCTTTGATGATATTTAAAATTATATAATACAGGATAAATTTAAAGGTTTACTTTTATACTACAGTCTGAAAATCACTTACTCTGCTATTTTTACTAGTGTGAATGTGCAATGCGTTATGGGTGTTTAATAAAGTTTCTGGTATAACTTACACATGGACTCGCAAAATACCTGGCTTCTCTATCTAACTACCTTTCTCTACACTACTCGTTTTGTTATCCCAGGTAGTCCTCATCCCTGGTAAGTTTGTTACTTTCTTATATTCAAATATTTATTTTAATATTTACAGTTTTCAACAAATAGCATAATGCCTTCAAATGTGCTTTTTTTATTTAACTATTTATTAGTACTATCATTACATAACATATTATGTTTACTGCATATATGACTGTATTTGATTAAAATTCGTTGATTAATTTAGTTTAATAAAATTTTATATTTTCAAGCACCTTTATATTTGACCTGTAGCCTCGAAGTCATGTACTTTCTATTTCTTATTTTTAAATTACATTGAGTTTAGAATTTTAATTATATATTCTCCTATAATTTATTATTTTATTCATATTGGGACTTTTATTCAACATTTCGCTTATTATTATCATTAAATTAAAATACACCAAGTGTATTTTAATTTAATAAGTGACCAAGATGCATTAATATTGTTTATTAACATGCAGTGCCATTAGCTGTGCTCTTTTTTCTACTCTAAACATTTGTTTGTTTCGTCTTGTTTGTGCTACTTCTATAATATTTTATAATTATATTAAAATATTTCATCATAAAATTTCTGAGAATTTATAACAGATATTATGATGTTTACCTTTACCTCCCAACATAGACAAATATATATATATATATATATATATATATATATATATATATATATATATATATATATATATATATATATATATATATATATTCAGAACTCTATTGTATATGTAATTCAATATTTTCCCGCATATACTTGGAAAAAGTAGTTGTTTTTCAATAGGTTCAACAAGATTTTATGCATTTTAAAGGTTAACATCTTCTGGATAACTGTATGCCTAATGCTTTTATATATAATATGTTCAAATAGAACAAATATAAATAGTAGACTAGGTTTGTGTATTCTAAGAATTTCAGTTCCGTCAAAAACTAATGTCATAAAACGTCACTGCAAGTGTTGGAGTATTAATATTTTAAATTCAAGTATAAATGATCAATGAAATAAATCGTATACTGTTCTGAAGATCCTCAAGAAAGGTGAAAGAACTTGTACAACTTCTAAGTGGTTCGTTTTCGTGTGTATAGTGGTTCATTTCCGTATGTATGTCCAGATATAGCACTGGTAAGTGTGTTTTCCTTCTTATTCGTCTATTTGCTTATTTCTATGTAATGAAATGCTACAAACCCAAGATTACTTTTCACAAAACAAATATGAATAGCAAAGATTTTCAAAGCTAATATATATATATATATATATATATATATATATATATATATATATATATATATATATATATATATTTATATATATATATATATATATATATATATATATATATATATATATATATATATATATATATATATATATATATATATATATATATATATATATTTATATATATATATATATATATATATATATATATATATATATATATATATATATATATATATATATATATATATATATATATATATATATATATATGACACGACCATGTGATTTATAAAGTGCTCACATTCGGCTCCGGCTCGTTGAATAATATACTCTCTCTGTCTCTCCTCCAGGTCGAATTCGGTTCTCTGGGAAAGGTTAGTGCTACGTGGAGATTAATGGTTTTTAGAAACAATTATATTGAATTTAAAATAAATAGCAAACATCTATTACAACGAACAAATAATGTTTCATAGACACAATTGATTATAATTGATTATTTGATTATATTATATAATCAAGTATGGATTTTGATGTTATATTTAGAATAATAGTTCTTATATTAATTTAAAGTTGTTGTTTTTTATTCATTTATTGGGCGCATTAGATAAGAGCACATAAAATTTTATGCTATATTTGTTGAATGTTTGAGAACTGATGATATTGCATATTGCAACTAAAGTTTTAGAACCACTAGGATAGACATTACCCAGTACGCAGTATAAGTTTTATACCTTGTGTACAAATTTTGCTAGTACTCTTCGATGCAGGATAACATATTTATTATTATATTATTATATCCTACCGTTGATTAAAGGAAGTAATTCAATCAATCGCCCGACGAAATTGAAAGTTTTCTATTTTGCTATCGATACTGTATCTTGGACAGCGAACAGGTAGGCTTGATATATTGACTTTTCTTGGGTTCACACACTTTAATTTAATTACGATGCACTTTTCCACGTTTTCACTTTTTCGTATTATATTGATTTTGTTATAAACTACTTATTACAGTTTGACAATATTTTTACTTATTTGTAGTTCCTTAAGTCACGTACGTCTTTTTTCTAACCTCAATTTTATTAGTATTGACGTTATTTTTTGTTCTAATACAACGTTTTAAATATTTTAGGTAATTATTGGAAAATGAGCGACGTGGATTGGCCTATGTCGTTGATTGTTCAATCATCGCATATGGTCAAATGGGGACTGACATTATCATATTTACAGGCGTCGCCGTCGGTCTAATTTGTAACTTTGCGTGGTATTCATTTATACCGAAGGTTTTTAATAAATTTGAGAACTGCCAAAATGTACTATTTTCTTAATATGCCATTTTGAGCATTGAAAAGTGTCCCAAAATGACGACTATTTTATTCTGGTTGTTTCGCTATTTAATATGTTAGATTACGTTTGTTATTTCTAAAAATATGTCATGTTGGTGATGTCATATTTAAACTAAAGTTTGGAATATGTAGATTCTTATACATATATATTTTGGTTCTATATAATGGGGAACATTCCCATTTTTTTGCATAAAATGTTCTACTATATTGACAAATAAGATATGCGACCGCTTGATTTCATAGTTCATTCGGCCACTCTCCGGCGCAACGCCTACTGAATATTGGAGGTTGTGACGTCACAGTCACAACTTCCGCTGTTTAGATCCTACATACTGATCGCGCGGACTTAGAAATCTTGTTTTTTCTGTGAAGTACACGTTTTATTACAACGTTACGCTATGTTTTTTAGTATTATTTTTATATTTAAAATTTTAGTCGTTCCCTATTTTTCTACATATAAAATTCTTATCATTTTATATCTGACAGTTGGTCATGCAAATATTTCTATTTATAACTTATGTACTTTTAGATTGAATCAAAATGTTGTATGGAGTTGGAATTCCTGGTCGGTAGGTATCATATATTATACCATAGGACATCTCTATCAAGTAAGAATATGTAATGTATTCATCTTCATTACCTTCTATCGTATGAATACCTAATTCGAACCTGGGGGTACCAGCTCTGGTATAAGGTCGTTCATGCTGTGTACATGGTGAGCAACTATAGTGTAAAACACCTCTCATATCTTGTGAGTATTGAGATGTCCGTTTTGCAAATTAGTAAATTACATGACAATTAATTATAATTACATATATTTATACAGGTTATTAATTTAGAACACATGAACGTTTAGTATATATGGTATTGAAATTTGTATTGAATAGTTTTCATATATTTACAATATATTTAGGTAATATAAGTATATTTTTTTTCGAGTAACCAACGAATATCTTCTCGTGAAATTAGTTCAGTAAATGTCTGAGTTTTTATGAAGAAACTTCCGAAACTAAATAGATGCAAGGCAGGGTGTTAGGCATTGTAAGGGTAGATACTATATATTATTCATTGCCTGGTTTATTAGGAACATCAGTGCGAGGCCTTTAGTTAACACAGTGGAAGAAGCCGGACGTAATGTTTAAGAAGTTCGTAGAAGCCGGAAATAAGTTCTTGCTTTTAAGGTTGAATGTGTTTAAAACTAAATAGGAGTCTGCGGAGACTTTCTTTAAATTTGCAAGTCTTATGAGCCATGTTTATTCAAATACTTCACTTGATGCCTTTATGCGCTAGTTTCAATTTGTGTGGCAATGCCAAAAAACATAACGAAGGAAATCTTTCGGAATTGAGAAAATATTTCTTTTTACATACTAATTAGGCCATTAATTATTTTTGTATATTATCACATCATGACTGCAATGACATGTTGTGTAATATTCATGCATAGAAACTGTTGAAATATATATATATGAAACTGTATATATATATATATATATATATATATATATATATATATATATATATATATATATATATATATATATATATATATATATATATATATATATATATATATATATATATATATATATATATATATATATATATATATATATATATATATATATATATATATATATATATATATATATATATATATATATATATATATATATATATATATATATATATATATATATATATTATATATATATATAAATATATATATATATATATATATATATATATATATATATATATATATATATATATATATATATATATATTATATACGATATTATACCTACGTTATTTGCTATTTACCTGTTTATAGATTTACCTGCCTTCACCATTACTAGAGCATGCTCTTTCTAACAGAAATTCCTTATAACCTTTTTAATTAAATCATTAGCCTTTACAGATAAGATAATTATAAACACTATTAAGTATGCAACCAATTATACACATGTATGAATACATATCTTAGGTGGTATATCGCTTATATTTACAGACATTGCCTAATAAATTTATATATAAAATTCTATGGTGTATATAGCTCCATCTACCTACGTACTTGTTAATGATAATGGATCATATCTTAGCCTGAAACCTTGAAGTTTATGTATATCGTAGATTTCTATATGATGAAAGAAAGAAATATTTGAAGAAAAATGTTTTAAAACTAAATTACTTGGTAAAGTCTATAATATAAATCTATAGGTTGATATTTAATACATAACCAAAGATTAAAATGGAATACACATATAAGATTTGGGTGTTTATTTATAAATTTCCACAGATTTTATTTATTTGGAGCTCGTATTTGGATATTTGAATATTGGTAAGTAAACTTTTTTTTACATACTATTCGTTTATATACATAGTTTTTACTATGATTCATGTACTGTTACTTAGCTTTCTTTTTATTTCTGATCAGATATTTGTTGTAAGGTATACCTTTTGCCATTGCGATGTTATGGTAGGTCTTTAGTCTTCGCTGGGGGGGGACTAGGGATTGGTTGCACATTATACCCACTGAAATCTCCATATCTCATGGCTATTACAAGCCCTTATTGCTTTCTGGACCTTCATCTCTTCGTAGCATACGTACCAAATCTTCGTAGACGTTCTTGTAAGTAGATATATACTGTTTACCTATTTTAATCTACCTTCAACGATGAAAAACTGGGGAACCAAAATTTACATGCTGCTTCCTTTAACCAATTCGTTGCTTCTCCATAAATTGTTTTTTATTATCATTATATTTACTTAATAGTATTGTTATATTGTAATGCTTTTTAAATTTATTTAATTCTCTATTTGTTTAAGGTATTACCTTTGTGTACTGTGAAGGTGGCCATACATGTGACATAAGCTGCCAATTGAAATACGATTTGGACCATATTTTTTTTTAAACAAAGATTCTAATTTTATTGCCAATCGCTTTGTAATCTACTTTATGTTATACATCACTTCATTTAATTGGTAATTGTTATGTTAAATTGGAATTTGTTGTATGTAGTCGTAGATGCTTAATGTTAGATTGAATCTTGGGTTATGATTTTTTATCGAATTCTTTCTGATGAATATTAAAATTGTTTATTTAGTGATTAATTTTGTATATATTTAAGTTTTTTTTACTGATTATTGAATATCTTTACGTATTATATTTGCATGGAGTTTTCACCAATATCCCAATATGCATTGGAATGCTTATTTAATGTATAGTATGATGTATGTATCGAACTTATATGTTCACTCCCTCGCTACGATTTCATTTTGGTTTCAATGTATGTATATATATATATATATATATATATATATATATATATATATATATATATATATATATATATATATATATATATATATATATATATATATATATATATATTGTACCTAATTTGCCTGAATTCTATGAAATTTCTGTATTTAACCCGTCATTCTCAAATTATTAACATTACCTACGCCCACGGAAAATTATTAAGAAAGAATATTCGCAGCAGAGCCCATTTCCTAAAAATTATTGTATTGTAATTAGGGAGTGTTTGAGAAAGAAAGAAAATCAAAGAATTAATATGCAAATAACTGCAAATCAAGGGATGAATTCGTCGAAAATGTTTCCGAACCAATTTCCGAAACATTTGGCCATCACAGCACGGTAATGGCTTTACACTACCCTATCACCCTTCGATTGATTTCAGCTAATGGAGGGAGGTATTGCGACGGACGGAATTTATGCATAGAAAATTATAACTTGGCAGCCACACGCCACAGGAAATGGCGATTTAACCCAAAACGGACATGTTTTATATACCGTGTTAATTTATTGTAGCTAGCTAGCAGCTAAGTAGGCACTTTATTTTTGTTTAATATTCGATGCTCTCATGCAATTAAACAGTATGTTAATCTGTGTAACTTCCCCACATATGATATCAAGAAGACCTTAGCGTTTGTGTACCCTTCTTTCCAATCTAAAAATATATTATTAGAATATTAAAAATGGATAAAAAAATATTAAGTATTGTTTATAATTTTTAAATGTTCGCCATGTAGTATATATGTAAGTCCGGGATATTAATAGATATATTATCGACTATAGTGTTTTCGTTAGATATACAAACTAGAGCATAAAATTGTGCGGCATTTTACAAAGAAACCCCGTACCAATTACTACAGCAGCGGTAAATCACATCGCTATGCAATACAAAAGGATATTTAGTGTAAAATTGTATACCGCCACAATTTCTTGTCAATAGGGTCTCCAGTCCGCGGCTTACTATATCGGTCGCTATCCCTCTTCAACTCATATACATCCTATTTCCCTTCTCGCTCACTTAGAAGAATTTCGTGTGTAGCTCAAGAAAGTAATCAAGCAAAACACTTTCATTTTTACCTTTACATGCTTAACTTTCGTCCAGCCTCAAATGCCTTATCGTAAGAGCTACGATATATTTCCGCAAAACTTTGCAATGTGGCCGCCTCCGTATCATCAATAATTTCATGGAGAAATTCTTCCTGGTCCATTTTTGTTTAAAAACTGGTTTATAGTATCAATAATTCACTACCCATGTCGCACCAGACACCTTTGACGCAAATGACGCAAGTGACGTCCTTATTTTTGACCAAAATGACGGCTTAGTGACGAAACTAAGTGACAGCAAAAAGACGTCATTTTTAAGGGTCTATTGGAAGTCAGAAATAATAAAAGTATGACCACATATGACTTAAATAGACCTAGTTTTGACGTCCTAGTTAAAGCCAGTTATATTTATTTGCAAAACTTTTTATTTTCCAAGCTAAAACAATGGAATATTTTGGGGATACAGGTATAAATATACAGGTAGGTATAAATAAAGGTAGGTTAAATATAGGTATAATGCAAAATATAATGGTGTCACTAGCATAAAAATAAAACCAAAATTAACATTATTTTCAAACAGATAGGTGTAACAAAATCTATAAAACAACATAAAGCTCAAATTTTAATATCTTTCATTATACAACTTTTGAATATAGTTAAAAAATACCTAGGTATATTTTAAAATATCTACATATATTAACAAATCCTGCTGACCCCGTATATTTTCCACGCCTCAGTGTCCACACTCTCGCCTTCCGCTACATTCTCGCTTTAAAAATATGTGATCACCTGATTACGGGGATCTTGCGCTAGAGCCGTATAGCTTCTGCGATACGAGCTAGAGCCGTATAGCTTCTGCGATACACGCAGGCTATCCCGCCAAAGTTCAAATTGGAGAACTAGTTATATACATATTCATATCAAAGCAAATAATAATAAATACTCTCATATTTGTACAACATGGGATTAGTAAATATTCTTTTTATCTCGTGTTTTGTTTATTTTAAGAGATTTTTACCTGCATTGTCTTGAATACCAAATAATAGTAGTTAATAATAATAACAATACCAATAAATAAAATAATAATGGAGGTATTTTTAACGAGAGACGAAATATTTTTTTCTTTTCTTAAGGAAAATTTTTAAATATTTTGGTGTTTTAAATTGTCATAAGATTCTATTACAATTGGTTTTTGTACCAGAATGACGTAATTTTTATTAAAACATATTATGTAACTTGGGACCAATTAACATAATAAGCTACAAAATAAACTGAATGCACGTCAAGAACCTGATATGCCATTGACGTCGCGTCTTTGACAATGGACGTTAGAGAAATGGATATTTAAGAGACGCCATGTTAGGCCTTTTGGCTACCTGAGTATTTATCGTCAGCAAATTAGTATATAACTAAAAGCCGTCTGAATGAAAACGTTTATTATTATTTTAAAACACATCCGTGTTCCATAGTAACATATAAAGGCACCTTGATAATTTGAATTCTGTGGATCAGGATATTCTGGTGGCGGTTTTTTCAGGTTTTATAGTATAAGTTTACCTATTTATGAAGAGTTCTCCGCCGAAATTCAACATTTTAGCTGCAATGCAGTGCTGTTGGTTACAATTTTGTATAGCACTCATGTATTATGTTATATAAGTCACTTGGGAAAATTAGCCCTCTCAGCCTACGGCCTCAAGGGCTAAACATTTCCCAGCGTGACTTATTAGAACATAACAGATTTGTACCATAAATAACTATTATTGAGGAAATATTTATATTGAGAAAACTGAAAACTCTAATGATAGAGGTAGGCCAGGCGTCAGGTGGACTAACATCGTCTTAAATGGGACAAAATGTTTTACTATTGGATTCGGTTCATTATAGCCTCTTATAGATATACTGATTTGTCGTTCTACATATTTATACTACATAAATTCTTATACATAATATATTTCAAGATTTGTTCACGATTGTCCTTGACATCCAGAACAAATAATGGAATATTTTAGTCCAGTTTACATGTGGCTTTTCAGCCTTTTGTACACGTGCAACTTACTGTTTTCAATAGGTCTTGTGTAGCAGCTTCGTTTTTCGTAGTCATAGGAAATAAAAAAAATGTAAAAAAAATTTCGTGATGGTATTCAGAAATTATGTGACACATTGCTTTACTTCCTCCGCCTATAACTCCAAGAATTATAAATACTATGTAAAAATATGTCTGGACCATTTCGATAGAGAGTTTACTTATCTTTAATTTTGAAAATTATCTTTTATTTCCTAAGACGGTTGAGAACCGAGATATTTACAACAAAAATATTTTTAGCGATATCGCCTCAAAGTCTGAGGTGTTTCCGGGGGATAAATTAGTCTATTAGAGGGATGTCTAAAAGAGGCTTATAATAAACCGGATCTATTCGTAAAATATTTTGCCATATTATTTAAAACGGTATTTACGCATCCTGAACTCCCGAGGCCAGACCTAATAGGTATACCTACTCACTCGTATTTAACTGCATGTATACCTATTAATTAACATCTTAAATATACATCTTTAATATAGAGTAAGAAAATATAATAAGGATCATTGAATAACATGTGCTATCACATTATGAATTTATGGACTATTCGAAATCAGGCATTTACGGGGAAATTGATAGCAAATTAAGGCTTCCTGGCATCCTTCGGTCGGGCAGACCCGGCTCTGGCGTTCTTGAAACGATGCTGTTATTACAAAAGTGAGTATTCCAAATTAACAGATCTCGATAATTACTATTTACGGCCTAACAGCAAGGTTAACATAAATCCACTCAGTCTATATTGGCAGGTGTCGGAGGGATCCCGAAGGGCCAGTCTTAATTAGCGGTTTCTAGTTCATTATTCACCCGCGCCGCGGCGCTGGCCGACGTCGCTTTGTCCAACAGCCCCTGTCGATTGTAGTGAAATATTTATGTGCCGGCTACGAACCCCTGATGTTTTGTCTCGTTTTATATTCCGACCTGAATGGGACTTGGTTAAAAGTAGTTGATGAATTGCTGCGGATTCGTTTTGTTCTTTAATTTATGGATGCGATATTAGGTTAGCTTTAACCGGAAAAGTGGAAAGCGCTGACCATACGCCAACTTACTTGACGCGCATTAAGGATAATCACTCTTACTGCTGTTAAAGAGGGTAAATACTTTGAAATTAATGGACTGCCCTAATGAAATTTTGTTTCAGTAAGTCCCAGCAACTTATTTTCTCCTGGAAAAAAGGAAATTAAAGAGCTTACTTCTGAATCTCAAGTGTCAGAAAAAAATACGCGTTTAGCAGTAGCGCTGCAAAATAGATTGCTAGAAATATTATTCTGACCGGTTCTTTTGCTTAGGGCTTATAGCCAGACATAACTGAAACAATAACATACCAAAATAATTAATATTAAAACATTTAATGAACTAAGTCAGTATTTATCCGAAATGATCAGTAATTATGAAGATATGCTGCGAGCGAAAATAATATTTATTCACAATATAAAAATTAAAAAAGCAAAGATCGTATAAAGTGGGTCGCCTTCAGTTATTGATGAAATGCAATAAATAACAATCAGTTAGTTAATTTTCCCACGGTTTCCCACTATGGAAGTAATTTTCTCATGTTCTTTATACGCTGCTATCAAAATTCTCTACAAATTAGCTGTGCATAGCTGCGCCATTTTAACAAAAAAATATTTAAGTACAGAAAATTCATAATCGGCGACAACAAAAAATACCAAACATTGATTTTCAGCCTAAATGTCCTAAATGTCCTAAATGTCCTAAATGGCCTAAATGAAACGAATGTCCCATGGAATATATCCCTCCATACCCAAATATTATCAAACTTAAATTAACATCCTCGCAGGTTTCTATTATCTAACTATTTTGTGGAGAAACGGTACGAATGCTCTCGGGCTATTACAAGCAAACTGAAATAAATTATCATTTCATGTTAGGGATTTATTTCAATCAAATCAAAACTATAATCAAACGAACAGTTCAAATATCATTTATTACTGACGAAAACTCACGGAAGATAATATTTCTGAAATAAATACATTCTGTTAATTTATTACTATATCTCATTATTATCCTTAAATACTTACAGCTGGATTGCAAAAATAAACGCACTTTGCTAGTTCGTAAGCTGCTACACATTTATCATTTAACGTCACAGCTGAAAATTGAAAGGATCCTTAATTCGTTTGTAATTTAATCTAATCTGTCATAATTTTACACTTGAATACATATTATAAAGTGTACATATATAATAGTAAGCAGTTGCAAATATGAAACATTATACCTCATTGTAATGCAACTAGAAGTGCCACGGGATTGTAACATCGGATTTGAAATTAAATGCAAAAAATCTCTCTTTTTCGTTAAAAAAAATTAAATCGGGCATCTTTCAAAACAACATAGAATATTTTCAATATTTTCAAAACAACATAGAATATTGCAATGGAATTTAGTAGGGATGCGCCGAAGAGGAGTTTTTCTGCTTCGGCCGAATACCGAATATATGCCCTAAAATGTGGCCGAATACCGAAGATTCGACCGAATCATTCAATGAAGAAATTTTTAAAAATGATAAGAGAAAAATAAAAGATTTGAACAAAATCGTTGTTTTCGAAAATATTATATCCATATATATTACAAACAGAAGGAAAATAATAAAACAAATAATGAAACTGAAAAATTTATTTTATTTAGATATAAATGTATAAAAATGAAACTTTAATACGAAATAAACTCATTTATTACGAGTAGAGTGTACTTACATATGGTTAAAACAACACAAAACTATATCATGAAAAAGGTTGTTCACTTTTATTTATTTTAGTGCAAGTAATATTAATTAGCAATGCAAAAATATGCTATATTAGCATATTATTAATTATAAACAAAATTTATATTTATAAAACTAAACTATTTATATATTTATTATACTAAAATTAATATTTATAAAAATATTAAAACTGCTGAGAAAAAAAACTTTTTGTTAAATATTTAATAGCAGCGAGAAAAATTAAACAAAATCTAAAGTACATTACTTTTTTTAATATTGAAAATCTAGAAGGGGCATATTATGGTGAAGGAAAAGTAGCTTTTCTGCATTTTTAGGAAGTAGTCTACTTCTAGTGTCTTCATAAATATTTCCAGCCTCCGAAAAAGACCTTTCGCTATAAACACTTGAAGCTGGAGCAGAAAGAAATTTTAAAGCAATGTCACTTAAAATGGGGAAAATATTTTTCTTTTCTTTCCACCAACCCACCGGGTCGTCAGTTCTATTAATTAATGATAAATTGAAATAAACATTTAATACTTCCTTAATAGCGGTTTTAGTATTCTTTCTTGGTACTGGATAGACACTACAACAAGATGCAATTTCATCAAAGCATTCCCACAATTTGCTTTTCTTGTTTTTTGGTGTCGAAATTTCTCCACAAGGATCTGAGACATTTAAAAAATTGGCTAGCGGTAAATCATCTTCTTACGTGTCACTTGACTGCTGAGATCCAGAACAAAGATATTCGTTTATTAAAATTTTGCTTGACGTATTCAATGGTTTCATTTTAAAAAAAGGCTTAAAAAAGGTTTTAAATACATTGTCTAATCTTTTTGAAATATTCTCATAGAGAATATTTTTCATCGTACCAACTCAAGAAAAAGAATTTTCTAAATCTTTAGTTACATACTTATAGTCATAAGTCATAATGGTTGGAATAACTTCAGATACAAAAGCCTCATTCTTCTAGTTATTTCTTCCAAGGATTGTAACAAATTCAGTAATGATTCCATTAATATCCACTGGTTTCCAGTTATAGTTAACATTTCCGAGGTATCGGCTGTATATATATTCAAAGCCCTTTTTTGTTCCTGTATGCTCTTGTCCATATAGAACGTCGAATTCCATCTAGTGGATACATCTTGAAATAACTTTTTTGGCACGATATTTAATTCTGATTGTATATCTTTCAATTTAGAACATGCAACCGAGGAATGGTTAAAATGCCCTACAATTTTTTACACACCGCTATTAAATCCGTTATGGACCTTTGACTGTCAATTGGTTCTGTTATAGCTAATTGTAGGGTATATATGAAACATGGTACACTTATGTCTATATTCCACATAAGTAACATATCAAAAAACATATTTTTAATCCGCTCACCGGTATGGCTTCCAGGAAAATGTTTGCAATTCAACACGATATGATTATGCTTAAAGTCTGTATCAAACCAATGTCCTGTGAAACTAATAAAGCTTTCATTTGTGTGTTGGCAAGTCCACAAATCTGAAGTTAAAGAAATATGCTTGACACCAGCAATTTTTGTCTTCACCATTGTTACCAATCGGTCATAAATATCCGGAATTATTTTTTCGCTGAAATATTTTCTTCCTGGCATGTTATACTGGGGGCTAACTTTGCTCATCAAGCGCTTAAATCCCAGATTTGTAACGGTAGAATATGGCAAGTTATCCAAAGCTATCATTTCACCAATAGAATAATGAATTATTTTTGCACGTCGATCGTCAATATCCCATTTTGCAGATTTTTCTATAACTTCGAGTATTATTGGCTGACTACAACTCTGTTTCTTTTTCTTTTTACAAGTTTCACCTTGATACTCTTCATATTCATCTTTGTTTTCGCTTCAAATGATTTATCATGGGTGTTGTGGTGGCACTTTTTCCAAGACCACCCCGTGAAATCTCGCATTCACAATGTTTGCATTTTACAAATTTGGAATTATCATATAAAACAATGTTTCCAAACTCCACTTGTTTTTTTGTCCATTTTTAATTGGTATTATCGTGCCTACACTCTTACTTGCTAGCGCTTAGAACACAAACTGAGATAATTATTCTAACCGCACACGTAAATTTGCGACTTCTGACAAAAATTTTCTTGTCTGCTTGGGCAGAAGCGATGTTGCCGCATACCGAAGCCGAATCGAGGCTTCGGCGCATCCCTAGAATTTAGTGAAAAGTAACAGTTTATAAATATGCTTATTTTTTGATGTAAACATTATTTTAATTTTTTACTGTGGCGTTTGTACGGGTAATGCCATTGATATTTTAGAAGGAAAAAATGATACGCCATTGGTTTCCTATAAATTAAAAATTATTTCTGAGTTCCCTGTTCAAGTTAGAACAAGAAAAGTCTGTTGCATTATTTATCTCCGATGCGTCGATTTTAAGAACTCAAAATAATTTTTAATATGAAATAAACCGGTAGCGTACTGAATCATTTTTTCCTTCAACAATATCAAAGGCAATGCCCGTACGCAGGCCACTGTAAAAAAATCAAATAAATTTAATATCGGAAAATAAATATCTTTGAGTATACTTCAGGAATAGTTTCCGTGGACGAAAATAAGGTGATTTAAGTCAACCTAACAGTACATTTTTGTTTTCTTAAGGTTATAGTGCCCAGAACATATTTTAAATTTTTTTCGATTAATTATTTATTACTAGGGTACTTTTGCTAAAATTTTGGAAAATTAAGCTTTTCTAGTTATAAACATGAATATCTACTTGTTTTTTGCGATAAATATATAGAGTGCTCTGAGCTTTGCAACTAGTGCAACTACATTGTATATTTCAAAAAAAATAGGTACAGAAGTTTTAAATACCCTAAATAAGTTCACCTATTAGAGATGTATATGTATCTGTATTTATTGGAGTAGTCAAATGACAAGATAAGAAGAACGGTTTGACAGATGTGTATTATAAACGGTTATTTAAGTATTTCGGAATTTCAAATAAATAGTTAATATATCTGAAAATATTTAGATAGATAAAGAATGCATACTTACCAGCATCTTTACACTGAGTCATACATAGTTTGGAAGATTCCTGTAAACTCGGAGGAAGAATTTTAAGCTGAGTCATGCCTACATTATAATCAAATCTATTATCTTTATCCAACTAAAAAAATTAAAAATAGCTAAAATTCAGTAATACATACTACATAGTTGTATATTGTAGTAGGATATTCAGTAGCTTACCAATTTATTCATATTAAAACAGCAGTACATATAACACTGAAACACAAAATGACGATTAATGAAATACAACATTATGCTATACCGGTCTTATTTATATGAATAACATTTATTTATGATATGTGCTAAAGGTGAAATTTTATTTTGTAAGAAGGGCATTTTGAGCTAATCGCATATTTTATAACATACCCTATTTTTTCTACAAACACCATTAATAGTACAAATCAATGCATTCCTTACTGTAATGAGGTGGCAATAATTTCCCGCTCATTAAGGTAATTTCATGATAATTCATTAATTATTAACTCCCGTATTCGCATATTATAATTTAGTCAATTAATATAGACCGTAAAAATACATTTTTGTTAGCTGTGCATTATTAAATATCTTTTAAATTGTAATCACAGTCAGTCAGTCTTGCTTACAGTCGTCAGCAACAATTCCGTTTGGGGAAGTGCATACCGTAAAAAAATTTCCAATACGAGGAAACCCTTGCAGGACTCTAAATACTCAGGTATGCTAAAATCACAGGACCGTCAGGGCAGCGCATACGTAAAACCTAACTCATAGGAATGAGACTCATGTAGAAAGGGAAAAGGTCACCAAAACTAGCCTTTAAACGCAGCTTTCATACGCCAAATTATTTAGTATGTATCTCCATTTCGTAGCCATACTACATACAATCTGACCAACGCACCGTTAAGCCAAAGTGAAAAATATAAGCAAGCAGAAGTGTGTAAATGGTAAATGGTGGTTAACGGTAACCGTCAAGAAGAGATAATTGTGCAAACGAGGGATACCAGACCCCTCTAGCGGTCAGTTGCTACTACTCATCAGACATTACTAAGTAAAGTCTTTGACAAGCAGCGTCCTGCAATGCAGGCACCTAGAGCAGCGACCCTAGCCAAAGGTAGGCTAAACAACATACTGAATGGATTTACAGGTAACAACTACACAGAGAACTAATATTCCTACCTGTATTGAATTACACCTGCAAATCCGATAAGATAGCTTTGGTCATTCGCCAATACGTCCACCAGGTGTAGACTAGTTTCGAGCTGTTTGGCTCTCATCAGTACACCGTAGGTAGAGGAATTAATGAATGACCAAAACTATCAAAACAGTCAAGCAGACTAAGCAGTAGTGTGCAAGCGAGGGATACCAGACCCCTCTAGCGGTCAGTTGCTACTACTCATCAGACATTACTAAGTAAAGTCTTTGACAAGCAGCGTCCTGCAATGCAGGCACCTAGAGCAGCGACCCTAGCCAAAGGTAGGCTAAACAACATACTGAATGGATTTACAAGTAATAACTACACAGAGAACTAATATACCTACCTGTATTGAAGCTATCTTATGGGATTTGCAGGTGTAATTCAATACAGGTAGGAATATTAGTTCCTACCTGTGTAGTTGTTACCTGTATGTTGTTTAGCCTATCTTTGGCTAGGGTCGCTGCTCTAGGTGCCTGCATTGCAGGACGCTGCTTGTCAAAGACTTTACTTAGTAATGTCTGATGAGTAGTAGCAACTGACCGCTAGAGGGGTCTGGTATCCCTCGCTTGCACACTACTGCTTAGTCTGCTTGACTGTTTTCATAGTTTTGGTCATTCATTAATTCCTCTACCTACGGTGTACTGATGAGAGCCAAACAGCTCGAAACTAGTCTACACCTGGTGGGGGTATTGGTGAATGACCATAGCTATCTTATCGGATTTGCAGGTGTAATTCAATACAGGTAGAAATATTAGTTCTCTGTGTAGTTGTTACCTGTAAATCCATTCAGTAAGAAGAAATAAGTTGAAACGAGACAAAGAATACTGACGAATCACCGCCATTTTGGGTCCCCGTAACGTCTACTGCTATTTTTGGTCCCTAAGACCGTACCTTTGTGGGCTGGCATCCGATTTCTATTCGAAACGGTTTTAACTACCGCTTAACCAAGCTAGACTGTATGCAGACCGAATTACCTGTAGATGTATCTATATAATTTGATAAACATATAGAGAACTAGACGTAGACGGAATAAACAAAGACAAAACCTGTTGTAATCATTCACCTCTGTATTACTTTAGATAGGGTAATAAAACGTCTACCGTGACACCTTGAATTACCGCAGTTTCCACTCACATCTACCTACAGTACTGCCTGTAGAGAAAAGTGATATATCTACACTATAAACCGATTTTGGCACATGAAGCAAAAACAAATCACCGCATAAGAGAGCGTCATATTACGTTGTTAAATTTATAAAATATCATTTTGAAATCTAATTGTATATGCTTTATTATAGCTAAGGTAACTAAAATTTGAACGTTTTTAGACTTCAAGTAACTTCAAATCTCGTGACATGGAAAGTGTTCAAGAAAACTAATTTCTTCCGGCGAAAATCGAAGAATGCTAATAAAGCCACTTTCGCGCAATTTCCTAGTAGGTTAAAGCTACAGTACCAGTTTTCGTACAATTGTTTCTTGAGATGGCGAAAAATGTTAGTGGCAAGTTTAGTGAAAAGTGCTTTTGACATACTTTGAAGAAAGTTCCAAAATATAGAAATCGTTAATGATTTGGTAAAATTATTTCATGTTAAAAGCGATGATGAACATAAAGAATCAGGACACACGCAAATAGTACAAGTATTGTTGCTTTTTTGAAGCGAAATGCGAAGGATATCAACCGAAAAATCGAAACTATTAACCAGGGAACAATTCGACCAATATCCAGCAGAAGCGCAGGATGAAACATATCTTATGCAGAAGCTTAACGTAGTTTTTGATATATTTGGAGCCTGTCGGCGCGAGGAACTCTGCAACTTGACATTCAATAGTAGCGAATATTTGAGAACTTCATTTATTGTGCATATACCTGACACAGAAACTAATGTGTAACAAATTTTCGTTATTACTAGTACATTATATTTGCACTATTATAAAAAGTACAACACCGTTCGTCCATCTATCCGTTCATACACTAATCATCAACCGCTCATATACTAATCATTCAAGAATTTCCATAAAATACATTAAGAATTGCCACAACTCCACTTAGAATCAACTCATTTGGTAAGATACCTGCCAATATTGCTCAATTTCTAAATTTGCCTGATTCTCACCTTAATACTGGACATTGTTTCCGATGATCTTCCGCTAGTTTGTTGGCAGATTATGTTACTAAGTTTACTAAGAAAATTAAGAAAACACAGTGGATGGAAGTCAAGTAGGAGAGTTATATAGAAGGCTCGTTACAAAATAAGAAAAGCATTGCCACCAAATTTAGTTTTGTCCGAAACTTCGGCGACTCATTGCTCCATACCATGGTACCTGGATTGCTCCATACCCTGGATTCATAGAAATAATTACTACTATAGCTACAAATAAGATTTGCCATGGAATTACGTATTATAATTAATGCAGTTTGTCTAACTGTACTTTAATTAAGTAAATAAACATTTCTTTTATTCAAAATTTTCTTAGTTGCCTATTTTAAAAATTTTCTATTTTCGAACCACTGTTAAAAGTAAATCACATCATTTAATTTTTGCATCAGTGCTAAAACTAAATAATTTTTAACATCCTCATACTACAATTTACATAATGGCAGCCTGTGTTAAAAATTATACTTTTACTGACGTTTGTAGAAAAGTTATATTTAAAATTTATATAAAACATTTATATTCAAAAAAATTTAAATTATATAATACCATAGCGGTGTGGTCAATATCCCAATCTCCTTCATGCATTTTGTCAATATCCTCTGAAAACAAAAAAAAATAATGAGAGAATTATGTTAACTCATTTCCTACTTATTTACCTACTCATGTACTTCTTAATTCTATTTCTAATTCTTAATGGCCAACCCTAAGTTCGAAAATGTATTTTATATAATGGTTCTTCAGAAGAACTTCTGAAGTTTTGTCCCTACCAGATGGTCGGCGACCAATCTCCACGTTAAGGAAGGCATAAATCAGGATCCTCAGAGTTCGCGACTTGCGGTTAACTTTACGTCATAAAATAGCTGTAGCCAAAATAACGGCTAATTAAGTTCTCTACTAAAAAGCATTTTCAGCTTATTTCAGCAAATAATGACCAATGTTTGATGTTGAGCTAGTTGCGCGACAAATTTTGGACTTTCGTCTATGAAATTTCATCTCAGTTAAAGAAATCGGCGAAAACTTTTTTGTCTTTTTTCTCAATCTGGAGATGAAGACGCCGATAATTTTACAAGGGGGAATGTGCTTGAGAAGTTCTTAACGACATCACAAGTGTTATTTCACAAGTATATGTGAAATAACATACTATTCAACGAGCATATAACAATGGCTATTATTCACGGGGCGAAGAAGTACGTTAAGGTATCAATAAAATTGATAGTGTAGCAAAGGATGTGGCATTGTATTTGATACTTCCAAATTGGGAAGAGTATATACAGAGCTCAGAAGGACTGTCTCAGAAGTAACAATGCTGATCTTTATTGCGTTACGAAGATACTTATTAATATACCTAGATACCTGGTATTGTTATTGATCTAGTAAAATAATAAGAAATTATTGTATAGTTAAATAATAGACTCGTTCTACGAGATGTGTTGCTTGCATTATATAATATGCTTATTATTATACGCTTGAAGAAAAATATATTTATAATGTGCATGCACTCCAAAATACTTGGCATCTGGTTTATGATACAATGTCACATTAATTATCTATGTCATAGACACTTACCATTAGTTGCTTTAGTTTTTGGTTGGCACACGTTTCTAAGCATTTTTATTGTTGCGTTCAATTGCTTCTCACTCATCTGAAATAACAGTGAATTAGATAATTATAATAATAATTTCCAGCTTTCCACTAATTATTTCCTTATTGAACTACCTGTCGCCTGGCCTATTACAGAATTAATAAGATTAGTTTTCTTTATTAGAATTAGAACATTAGTTTTCTTTTAAAGTCGCTTCAGAAAGAATACCTTCTACATAACCCTCACATAATTAACTTTCTCGTTTGAACGGCAATATGAAAACCGATAATAGTTATTAATAATATAAAGGGAGTAGCAAGCCATTAAACAACGAGGAAAAAATGGACACTCGAGGCGAAACCAAGTTAAATTCTTTCGTCAGGATTAAAGGCTGTTTATTCCCGAATGCAATTCAATGTTTTATCCACGACCACGGCAAAACCGGATAATTAAGAAGAGTGAAAGCCGTGTGAGAGCAGGTGAAAAATTCTAGTTTTGAAAACATCCGATTTGACAAATATTTTGACCAAGGATTTTGAGCTGTAAACTATAAAGTCTTGTAATGACATGTTTCTATGAAGCACGGTATTATGAATTTTACTCCACTATTGTATTAGAAGACCTCTATCTAATCTAAGGAAAACAGACGTAGAAAACCTTCCTGATATAGTTGGTCCTGGATAAAAGATATTTCGGTATGTCAATTTTGTAAAAGTATTTTGTAATAAAATTATCATACACCTACAGGAATACAATGTTAACATAGTTCAAACTAACAGTATAGGTCACAACACAAGGTCATAACTAATTAAGCATAAAACATTAACTTTTACGTGTTAAATTAAATCTCTGACGCTGCGCGTTCAATACAAAATATTTAGCTGTAAGTGAATGAAACTACTTCATATACCTACGTGATGTTAGCTCATGGAGGGTCTAATTCAATATAAACTATTTTATCCAGTTTGGAAAGCCAGTCCAAACTAATCTTGAACTAATTTTACACACCGTGCTTTATTTTATGTTATAATTCTAAAGTTACAGAGGACGCAAAAATTATAGCTAACTAAATAAATCAAAGAAATAAATTGCCACAAACATAACACAAAATACTGGAAACAGTATTTTAAATCAAATTTAAAGCGTATGCAATATTTCTGTAATATTTCTAATAACAATTAATGAACTATATGAACTATGTCATTAATTAAATAAAAAAAATGTTTTAAAAGAATATAAAAAAATGTAAAAAATAAAAACAACTACAAGAAGAAAAGCAAGTAGAATAAATTACTTAAATTTGTAAATCAGTAGTTATTTAATAAAGGAAACAAATCATTATCGATCTTCCGCTGTTCCATTGTATAATTACCCAGTTTTTATTTTTATTACATGGTATGATTACCCTTGTGATATTCACTGCTTCATTTATAATTAAATAACCAGATGGTTAAAAATATTTTTAACAAATAAACAAAACAGACTTAAAAGGCACCGACTCTGGCACCGACTCCAAAAATAACAAATATTTGTATATTATTGGCCTAATAAATTTATTGTATGCTAAGTAAGAATTTATTATTCTACTTTTTAGTCTATGTACATGTAGGTATAGTCTTGCAGTCGGTTTTTTTCATTAATCTAATCTCTATTCGCATTCATATATTAATAGATTAATCAAGTAGGTATCTTTTAGTTAAGTTTAAGTTATTTTTGCTTTGACTGGCACCGACTCCAAAAATAACTGATTATAAATTGTAAATAGGTATATAGGTATTAATAATTTCATTGATTGTCCTTTAAAGGGGTAGTAAGATACTTCAAACCAAAAAAATAGTAAAAAACCCAAAAACAAATTTTCAAATCGCAGTTTCCTGCTATTAGTAGTTTGCTATAGTGTTTTAAACATATATTGTGGTAGCTTTCCAATGCGCCATGCCACTGTGACAATAATGAGATGTATGTTTCAGGTCGTTTAGAAACATTTTGTTCATGATTTCATTTGACATAGCTTGATAATCAGCTGAACCGAATATCGCATCCATTTAATTTCTTCAATATCCCTTTCGTTATATGGACGTTGCATGGACGTTGTAAATGTGTTCCAAAAGAGAGGTAAATTTCTCAATGAGAACTTCTGAATTTCCTTCACGAGTTTCAGCAGATCACCACAAGTGATTCGTGATAGCTTGGGTCCATTGTGACAAGATACGAGACTTTTTTTTGCTTTGCTTAATCGCTTCACAAGACTCTTTGCTAGCTGCCAAACATCAAATTCATGCATTATCTGTGGATAAATTGTTCTCAACATGTTTCTCAACATTATTTTGCCGAAAAACCCGGCGAATCGTATTGCCGGTCTCCAGAAATCAATTGCCGCGTTATAATTTTTCTGTTTTGCGTTTCACCCAAACATGGCCAATTACTTGTGCAATGTTTTTTTTATTGTTTTGTAGTAAGTGCCATGTGATATGGATAATAAGTTCAGAGTTTTCGCCGGAAGTTTATACCATTCAGTAAAAGGGATGATGACAAACGTACGGTACTCTTATGTTGATCATTCATCACTGTGTCCCTCAATACATATGTAATTGAGATGATACATAGCTCCACGGACAAATGTCTTTTTCTCTTTTATTTCAGACTTACATGTTTCACAGAAATTGAACAAACTTAGAAAGCATTCTATCTGCACTAAAATAATCTTTCATGACGGGGAAGGAATCTTCAGGCGAAGTTTCGGATTCTATGTCTATATCTAAATCACAATTTTGAGATTCTTCTTCAGAATAATTTTCATCGTTTCGCGATTCATTTTCATCTAAGGACCGCATAGACATATCATCCGAACATTTACCGTCCTCATATAAACTGGAATATTTACGATACATTTCTGTTCCCAGTTCAGACTGTATACCAATACTCTCAGTTGCCGTTTGTGTTGTAGTGTCCAGTTCATTAGGTTCTTCTGTACTGCACGTCGACTTCGTTGAACTTGTCTGTCCATCACGAGGTCCGTCGTTTATTAACAATGGCAATATATCATTTACACAATCAGACACGACATTTTTCCTAATATACGTTGACGAGCGTTTCGCAGCTTTCTCGGCGTCTTTGTTTCCGCTGAGATGTAAAGAAGGAATTACCTTTGTTTATATCCTTCTCACAACTTTATGCTGAGGCATAAAGGTCCTTCTTGCACCTCCCAACAAAATCTTCATGTTTAAAACGTGCACTGCAAACTATATGATTGTGATTGGGCTTGAAATTTTTGTTGCTTGAAACTTGAAACTCTTTATCCGATTTTTCCAGGCTTTATATTGCTTCGGCTCATTTTCTTCTCTCGGGAAATTATGCAGCGTATCGTTAGAATTTTTATAATTATTATTAGAGCCGAAAACACAACATTTAGGCATTTTTGTACAAATTGCAACCACCACAGAAATACAATTAAAAATCGAACGCAAACGAGAGCTTATTGGCGACTAAAATTACCGTTGGGGGCGCTGATGTTTGTAAACAAATATCGGGAAAGTGAGTAAAATTTCTTCCGTGCCGTTACGTGTTTTCGTGTGCGCTGTTCTTAAACTCGGGAACATTTTCTTAACTGGGACATTTTTATACGTACAAATCGTTTATCCACTTTAAGGGGTTTTTAAAACAAAGGTATGTAGTTTTGTTTATCAGTAGAATAGAAGTTTAGACGGCGTACCTGTACAACGTTACTTTTATATACAACGTTATTTTTAGGTTATGATGGACGATTTCAATGAAGTTGTTTTTCTTTCATTGGGAAAAGTGTTTTCTTACCTGCAAGCCACTCCAGAGAGTAGATGTGTTGTAGAGGGTGAGGCATTAGTAAATGCCAAGCATATAATTTTTACTTGGAACTACATCTGCTACTATGGAATTAGTGCAAATTATAGCACTATGTTTGCAAACTAGCGGTGTAAAGAACTCTCCGCATGAAATAAGTGGGAAACTCATCCACAAAGACGGAGATGCAACCATTGTTGAGTTTACATGTACTCGCAAGGCGGAGAAGTTCTATATTAACTATGGTACTCAACATTATACTGGGAAAATTTTACCTATACTAGGCTTCGGTAACAATCACATAATTTTGTTGATTGCCTACGCTAATATCAGAATGGCGATTGCCATAAACAATGACAGTACGTCATTGTTTGTTTATACGATTCATTATCTAGAAGTAAATGGTACCAAGGTATCGCCACGTCTGGTCAACAATATAACAAAAGTACATGCCGTACTCAGCCTTGAATTCACGAGGGGAAAGAGCACGATAGAGAAACCCTTGATCTCTATCAAAAGAATCGCAATAATGTTGAATGAATCGCTGTTGGACATTTAGGTGAAAGTAAAATGAAAACTTACAAGGGTTCCCATACTTGTGTTTTAACCTACAATCATTCTCAAGATACAAAACTGAAGAGTTTGTTCTTAGTTAGCCGACTTTTGTCAGAAGGTGCTGAGGTGAGAAAAAGTGTTAATAAATTCAACAAGGCACAAACATTCATCATCTCATACAATAAGCGGCAATTAAGTCACAGTTATAAGCAAAACACACAAGTACGAAAAACCTACTCGTAGCCATGAATGACACAAAAAAAAAGGTCAACAACATTACTTAGATCGAACTGAATAGGTCGAAGGTCGACGTCGAATGATGGTATACCTGTTAAAGAATTTAATTGTGAACTAAGTTCTATTGTTGACGTAAATGTTATAATAATGTCTCCACTACAAACTTGAACTACTTTATCAAGGTTATAGTTACAAATCTCATGAAGGCGTAGAAGATTATGAACTGCAACTATTTCGTCTTCAATGAGGTCTGTCTTTATAAGGTCGTACATTTTCGAGATCATGGTTGTCCTCGTTGACAGGTAAAGATGTTTCACCTTCACATAAATGTACCTCACTAATACTTGTAGTAGCCTCATCATTGAGCTTTCGTCGTCTCTTCAATCTATCTTCACGATTAGAATCGTTGGACTTTCTCTAGGCACTTGCAAGTGATCTTTTTACTGGCAAATTTTAGGAAGGTACAGCGTGTCACTTAAGCTTAGGTTGTTTTAAGTCCACATCTGAAACAAAAATAGATTGTGTTATGTTACGCGTTTCGCGTTTTTTTACTTAATCTAACCTCAATAAATATCCCTTACCTTTTGAACAGTAATCTGTTTTAAAATGATTAGAGCAAACACGCATATTGTTTGTCACTGGCTTGCCCATTAATAAAACCTTCTCCCAAGCTTTCCTCTTATCAATCTCTTCCTCGATTCCCAGTGCATTTATCATTTTCACGTTAATGCCGGAATTTTTCTTCGGAAAATAGTGAAAATGGAGAGATCTAGAGACATGGTAATCACAAAAAGTATAACAAAACGTTAAAACAACACAGCCAACAATAAACGACAGTAAACGAAGTGAAGGAAATTATTACCTCGCTTTCCTGGGGGTCGAAAATGTTTCGCAAAAAAACATAGCCAACAGTAAAACTAAAGAGTAATAAAACCACAGTAACCATAACAGTAACGTCGTAAACGAGGAATCGTGAAGGTTAGACGACGGTTTACAAATTTTTACTCGCTTTCCTCGGTTCGAATTTATTCCGCAAGCGGGCGTACTCATTTTTGGATTCGGCAATAATGCTGCAGCACACGTTATTCCTATGGCAGCGCACAGACTGGGGATCACGCGATGTCGGTATGACATCACGCGCTAATCCAACGTAAATTGAAAACTAAATATCTCGAGAACTATTATGAGCAGCAACGTGCGGCTTTCACCATTGCTCTTAGATATTTATTTACTATTTTTTAGTGTAAAGTTGCTTTTTTGGTATACTGTCCCTTTAATGTTCTTTTGCTCTTAATGCTAATTTGTGTTACATAATTTTGTTCTTTATTAATAACCTCAGTACTTTCGTGGTTAAATTGGTGACCCGTATCATTAGAATGTTTTTTATATTAGCAGAATATTTGTGACCTTTTAAACGTTCTTCAAGAAGTTGCATTGTTTGACCAATGTAGACTTCATCACATTGTTTATATGGAATTTCGTGGTATACCACAACTATAAAAAAATATTTCAAATATTTTAAAAACTTATGATATACACACAGCACACAAAAATGCAAACAACTTAAAATTCCGTTACATAACATTAAAAGACAAAAATCCACTTGAAAGAACTACACACTGTATATACGAAATTCCATGTAAACAATGTGATGAAGTCTACATTAGTCAAATAATGCAACTTCTTGAAGAACGTTTAAAAGGTCACAAATATTCAGCTAATATTACAGTTTAAAAAACATTCTAATGAAACAGGTGATTAATTTATCTAAAATACTATTATTTTAACAATTATTTAACACGGCTAATTATGGAATCAAGAAAGATACCTCATATACATCTTTCTACAATCTACAATTTGTTAATATAAAAATATTAAATAAATTGATTTCCAGGAATTTGAGGAGTAACAAATTATTATATTATTATTATTATATTATTATTATATTATTATTATATTATTATTATATTATTATTATATTATTATTATATTATTATTATATTATTATTATATTATTATTATATTATTATTTTATTATTATTATATTATTATTATATTATTATTATTATAATTGGATGGTGAATGTGATGCAGAATAAGAATGTTTCCCATTCAAATATTACGGATCCATTTTACACGTTCCTCGGATGTGTCACATCAGCATCATTAGCATTCATTCGATACCTAAATTGCCTAATACCATCGAACATTTTGTGGTAAAGTGGGGTCAATAATAATTCTTGAAATAGAAGCATTACAGTTATTCTTTAATAATTTAGTGTATTATTTTGATGGGTTTTGTGTTAAAATTGATTAGTTATTACTATTCTGTCAAAACATAACACATTGAATGAAAGTGCCTTTATAGTGACGATTGCTTGCTGTAAGAAAAGTTATACTGCCCCGATCCTCCATTGCAGCAATTGTGGGTATCCTTTGAATTTTTTTTTAGAAACTATCATAAAATATAAAATAGCCGTATGTTCGTATGGCTTCTTGACTGTTCTACCCTATGATACTAATCGAACAGTCTAGTAACCTTAAAAATTAATTAAAACTCATTTTTGCCTATGTCAAAAACATGTCATAAATGAAATCCTCTTTTGAAAAAGGCCCAAAAAAGGCTCAAACGTTAAGTAATATAATCAGTCGTTTTATTGCTATAATCCCAAGATAAACCCTCTAAAAATAAATAAATATAGCAAAGAAATAGGAAGATAATCATATATATATATATATATATATATATATATATATATATATATATATATATATATATATATATATATATATATATATAGGGAAAAGTTCTTGTTTTAACAGATTCCACAAGATAGGTTCATCATCTTATAACACGTGCCTTCTATCAATATGTTCAAATATAACTAGGTAATTATTATTCTAAGAATGTGAGTTTGCTTGTCAAAAATAATGCTGCATAAAAATGTCACTGTGCAATAAATCAGGAACTTGCTGATTTATTAGATAAACATTCGAAAAATCATGATTATTAAACGTTGTCATAAATTTTAAGCTAACTTTCCTCTTTGTAAAATTAAGTTCAATAGCAGAAGAATACTTAATATAATACCGTTATTTCTCATTTACAAGTTTCAGGACATTATCCTAACATGTTTATTTGGTATGTTCGTATACGGAAAAGTTTTACTGTGTACGTACGTAAATTAGCCAACTTAACAACTTAGAAGAGTAGTATAACTCTTGTAACGTTATATGTCTAAATGTGTTTTCCTACTATAGTGTTAATATATCAGCACCGAAATTATGTAAATGTTAAGATATGAGCCTTATAATAATGTAATATTATGTAGACACTTAATTTGTAAAACTTTTTTCATATTTATTTGTTGGATGTATTTCACCACTGTACACTATCAACATAAAAAGCGCAGAAATAAATACATAACTCCTTACCCCATAAATTTCTGCAGTTATTAGATATACCAGGAGTACTAAAAGCAAGCCTTTCATCTTGAACTTATTATCGTCAACTAAAAGTTGACACATCGAAATACGTTTTATACTTCTTCGGAATTGCACAGTAGGATAATAATTGAGTCAGTATTAATTAGCATGCTATATGGGATATGTATCTATAATTGTACGTATATTCGATAGACAAGGCATATATTATCTTACTTAGCATTATTAATTACTTACTATATAATCATTATTAATTAAAAAGGAAACAAACAAAAGAGTACCTAAGTATCTATTATTTGTAATTATTTACCCAACCCGTTTTTTAAATTAAAATATTACCACGAAAATATTCGATATGTAGTACAATATTCATCGTCAACAATATTAATATTCTATTCTCAACCCAGGTAGTCTTTATCTACCTACCTGGGTTAAGAATAGAACCACCAGTAAATGAACGGTTTAGGATAAATTAATTTTTTAAATGTCAAAATTATTATACCACATCAAATATTTACATCAAATTTCTAAATTTCTGTGTGATGCTGAAATAAATAATAATCCTGAATCCCTGCTATGCTAGGTTAATTAATTTAGAAATTCCCAGTTAATGAACCCTCAATGCCAGTAGATAAACCCCACTGGTCTAATGAATGAAATAATTAAGTACCTACCTAAAAAATAAAACTCAATTAATAATGATTTATTGAAATAGAAATCAAAATACATGCATTATGAGTATAGATAAATACATAATTCTTGTAGGTACTTAGATTAGTTATATTTGCCCATTTCTTGACATTCGTTGCCCACTTGTCATGCATTCGGCGCATCTTTAATATGGGAGCTCGATTAAGTGTTTTATGTGTACGTTGAATATGGAAATTATGTGCGGGGTATTTATATACTTGAGAAATCGCGTTCGGAGCGCTTTTTCCCTAGAATTAATCGATGTTGATATCTTAAACAGAACTGAGTTTCTAATGCAAAATAATAATACCTGACCGAAAATAAATAACTTTAAATTTAAGCTACATTATAAAATTAATGTAACCAGTGGCTCGGAAATTTCACTTCGTTACACATTGACCTTTTAAATAAAAACTAGTTGGTATATTAAGGAGGGATATTTAAGGAAGAACTTCAAGCATGTTATGAAATCCTGAACGTTATGATAATACTTTCCTATATATATATATATATATATATATATATATATATATATATATATATATATATATATATATATATATATATATATATATATATATATATATATATATATATATATATATATATATATATACAATTAAGTTGTGATAGTTCCTAAATTAATTTATGTCACGGATATAGCATAAGAACATACCTATTATATAATAATAATGGATATATCAATATCACCAGTATACTTGAGATCAACACCGCAAAGTCTATTATTGAGTTTGACAGATGCATACCCTGGGGGTTTGGGAAAGTACAGCAGGATGTAAAACATCTGAGACAGCACCGTGACTGTACTCCATAATAGATAACTCGACATTTCCCTGGACAATGCCACATTGGACCGCTAAGGGTTGATACGCAGACCTGCATGGGCATGAATTATTATTATATTATAACATCGACGTACAACTGGATATATCTCTCCATTGGAATTATGTAGTGGAATAATATAAATATCATTAAATCCTGAGCACGTGTAAGTGAGTTAACGGAACTAAAATTCTTTTAGGAGCATTAAAGCATTTAACAGTTTTTTTTTATTTTTTGTCGATCATTGTCGACATGGGCGAAATGGGCGACAGTATTATTGTCGTAAAGCCAAAGTATGTAATAACAATTACTACGGTTTTTTATGACTATAATTTTATTTTAATTAAAAAAAGTCTTATAAAGGTAAATTATATTTTTGATGATAAATTTATTTACTTAGAGATTTTTTTTTGTTCAATTGTAACTGCAGTTATACAATCATCAGCATAATGTTAGCGTTATAATCAGCGAAATGGTATTTTATAATTAAATGTTGGAATGGTGGATTTCTAGATCCTCTTGTACTTATTCAGCAACTATACTCGATAATGGTGTACTTATTGAACAACCATAGGTTTGTTTGTAATATGTATTGCTGTATGGAAAATATTGATTTAATGTAAGTTCTATGGCAAATATTCTCTTCTATTGCTAATGTAGTACAGTTTTTAATTCATCGTAACTTTAATGTGTTATATTTTTTGGTTAATTGTTTAGGCAATGTTTAGGCTTAATCGTTACGGCAAGCGGTCGTGAGTTCGAAGTACTTAAGTTAACTTTCGATAATTGAGATCTTTACTCTGCGTATAAGTAAACCAGCCCAAGCGCCATCCGATTTTAGCAAAATCTAAAGTAATGCACTAACCTAAATGTGTAAATATAAATATGTGACGTGTATGTGATATAATATATGGAAATAAAAGGATGTGTAAATGGACTTAGTATGAACAAATTTAAACATGTATTACAACACCGTGTGACACAGGAAACCACAACTTACGTGTGACAATAATAAAACAATGTAATGATCTAAGAAAGATCTGTAGTCAACTTCACCGATCGAATGATCTATGATCTATAATTTTGACGTTCGACACTAATATATTAATCGTCTGGCACGGTAAAATCTAAAATAAATGGCGATGATGATATCGCTTGTAATAAGGAAATTGACAATCCTAAAACAGATGCATTACCTAGGTAAGTAGGTAGTTATCAGACCACCAACAGCAAATGCTCAACTAAGCAAATTAAAGGCAACTAAGCAAATTAAAGTTATGTAAATTGTAGTTTTTACAAGTAAATGCCCCTACGGACAGCTGTCCATAAGTTTATAAAGAAACATTATGCTTTTTCTGTAGCTTTATTGACTTCCGGTTTCCTCCTTTTTGAGTTATTCTGCTTCTACTTGTATATATGGCTGATCCCTTCATTCTCCATCAGCTTCTGGCTTCCTATTTCTTCTCCCTTTGTTAAATATTCTCGTAGTATATCTGCCATTGTCCGTCTCTAATTTTAGCTGTTACCATTTTTATTATTTTCTTCCTCATATATTTATATAGTAGGTAGCATTATTGTTTCTGTGGTATTTTTTAAATATTTTTTGTTCTTCAATTATATCCAATGCTTTTTATATTGGTTTTATTTTTGCATGTGGTTCTTGCCGGCTTCGTTCTATTTATAGGTACCTCCCATAGAAACCCTGTTCTCGGGGTAACGGGTGAGTTCTTACTTGTGTTGGCTTTATTTTATTTTCATATCTACTTCAGGATTTATTTTAACAATTTAATATAAATTTAATAGATGCTCACAGCTAGTCTCTCGCTCATATGTTAAATTGTATTTAAACTTTAATGACACTGGCCCACCACACCCTCATGTTGCCGATGCCACATAAACCGCATTAGTTATTTAATCCATCCAAAAGCGATTTATGTTGTATTTGAGCGCTTTGAATCGGGATTGAGGGCTGCTGATAAATTGAATGCTAATGTTTTAATAATAAACATTTAATTCTATTGAAATAAATGGTGAATAGCTTTCACGACGACAATTTTTTACTCTGCTTTTAGAGTAGACTAGAAATACAAAAAATGCATAATAGGTCAGCAAGTCCGGGTTAATGCACTCAATGTAGATACATATTTATCTCGTTTTTCATTTCATGGACTATTGATACACGGAGAAAAACAATTTCTTCTTTTTTTCGCATAATGAGTATATCCACTGTCCCACTAAACATTAAAATATTGCTTTAATAAAGCTTCATTGTTGGCAAGTCAGTGTTTTTGATTGAGTCTTTACCCGTATAGTTATTAATCATGAGTTGTCAAATATAATTATTATTTGATAGTAAATAATAATTACTTCGGTTCCACTAAATATTGACACACAAAAATATTAATTAAATTCAAATAACAAGTTATATTATTTACATAAAAAATAAGTCAGTTAGTCAGTCAGTGAAAATAGGGGGCAGAAAGTCCGAGCGTCCCACCAAAGTGACGGTGTTAGAAGTATGGTTTTTTGGTTTAATTTTTATTATATAATAATATGCAGATATACATATTGACATTTAACCAAATTAATATTGTATTATTGGAATTATTGGAAATATTGGATATATATTGGATAATTATTGGAAAAATATATTCGTAAAACAAACTTAACATTAAAAAAAATACTACTTTTACTTGATGAAATGTCACGTCGCGTCCTTGCCTTAAAGTGAACAAATTTATGGAAACTGTTCTTGGTCTAGCTGTTAAGTACGTTTATGTTCAATATTTATAAATGTGAAGCCACTCATAGTACAGCGCAAATACGTTATAATTAGTTTTAATTTTGAAAACGATCCCTCGAAAAAAGTGCTTGTATACCTGTTACTATACCTGTAGTACTTCATTTACATTTATTTTGACTGGTTTAACGGGAGTATCCATCATAATATCGAGATTCCACATTGTTGGTTCCACCTTCTTCACAATGTCTATACATTTTATCCAGTTGGCCGCATTTACTTCTTTGATTGCACCACTGAGAAGTTTTTTCACATCAGCTAAGTTAAATGTTGTATTTTCTCTAGCAACTTTCCCTTTTATTTGCGCCCAAATAAGCTGAATTTGGTTCAGTTCGCAGTGATATGAAGGCAATCTCAATGTTTCTTTCTTCCATCGTCTTCAATTTGCCCTTTCTGCTATGCAGTTGTGGGCAGCGGTTCTGTTCTACGAGAATGATAAGAAGCATTATCCATCACTATAACAGATCCTGGTTGTAATTTGTCCAGAATTCCTTTCTGGACAAATTAGGCATTCTGAGGCATTCATGTCCTCATGGTAATCGCCTGTTTTCTTGGATTCGAAGGTTAAAAGACCGTCATTCACAAAAACCACATTCACTTTTTATATATTATTAATTAAATTGGGTTAACATTATTGTTTTTTATTTTGTTTCGTATATTAAGATAATTTCCATATGCGAGCGCCACTGAGCACCGCATTAGTTTGCATATCAAACGAAAGCACTATAGTTACCTGCTCAAATTCGCCACTGTTGTTACTAGTATGTTGTTACTAGTATGTTACCAGTATGGTATAAATGAAAAAAAATTATTGAATTTCATATTCTATTTCATTATTATATTCTATTTACATATTTCCAAATCTACCTAACTACTTAACATATATGTGAGCTATATATTTCACAAAATTAAATATTGATTTTTTTTAGTATTTTTTTCGTTACTACATAAATAGCGAATATTTGTTATGCACGAAAACCCGACAATCTTTGATTTTTTTTATCGTTAACAGAAAATACTCGTCTAATTGTCGAGACATTCACTTACCCTTAGATACTTATAACAACTTCGGCTGGTTTTGATAGCGGTGCGGTGGTTAAAGTTTAAAGTTTTATGATGATTATGTTACAGCTCATGACGTGAAATAAGGTCTTCTACACCCATCGTAAAAACCTTATCTTTGCAAGAATGTATAGCACATTTCCAATACGTTTACGGCTTGGCAATATCTTTCCTAAAATTTCTCCACTATTTTTACCACGTTCAATTACAATTTTGGATATCTCTATAATTGAGGTCACGGGATGGGGATAGAACTAACCTAACTTTGACCACATAAATTGAGTGGAAAATAAAGAACGTCCGGAACACTGTTCAAATACATTTGTTTTAATCCATAAAATATCTTGCCATTGTGAATTACTTGCCATTGTGAATAAAAATTACTAAATGATAAGCGTCCTGACATTGCCCACAGCACGAATTCATTACTATTACCTACATAAGATGCAATCTTAGTATTATCATCAAAACTATATAATGTAGTAGATGGAAATAGATCTGCACTATATATTTTCTTAGATCTTGCTAAAGGTATTGATACGGTGTGACATACTTAAGCTTTCGAAATGCTGGATGAGCTTGAGATTAGGGGAACAGCCTTAAAACTATTCAAAGATGAAAATAATGCTGCCAAATCAATAATGTTAGAAGTAATGAAACAACAATTTTTTAGCCAAAAAATGTTTGTACAGTTTTTTGAAAAAAAATTGTGAACTTTTTTTTCCATAAAGCAATACCTATACCTATCTCTGACCCAGAAAAAGTTATAGGCAAACAAGTAAAAATAAATTCAAATCACAATTTTTGGCTTTTCTTTTTGTTTCAACATTTTCGGCATAAAAAATAATTTTTTTTTAAATAAGCAAAATTCAATACTTTAAAATAAGTTTCATATATAATATATTGAAACTTTGCTTCGTTTGCGAGATATATTAAAAAACTAAAAAGGGTGCATTTTATCTAATTTGTCCAATTCCAATATCCAATTTCAACCCTCTAATTTAATAGCACTCCGCGGTTTTTCTTTCTAAATAACCCATTGACCGATTGCTGTAATAAAAACCCGTTAACGTCTTAGTTCCTTATTGTCGTGTTTTTTGGGACATACCAATAGCCTATAACGGCATTTTTTTAAATTATGAACTATTTTCAAAGATGTAACCAAAGGATCTGTTTTCGCAGATGTTATATGGCTCCACGGGCAAAAGTAAAATTGCTTTTGGAAGTTTTCATTCATTCCCTCATTTTGAAATTTATGTTGTTTACCCTTTGGCAGCGTTATATTGATTGTAAATTAGAAGAATAGTACTAGATAGGCCACAGGAAAAAAGTGTTTACTATAATATGCTAAAATAAGCAGTAAACTTACGTAACGACAAATAATCAAGATATAGAAAAACAAGGACGTAAGTGGTACTTCCGTATAATATACTTCGTGCAACTAAAACTAAATAATGTCTACAAATAATATTAAAGGTTCATTATAGGTTGATATTGTTCACAAATAAAATATTTTCAAGCAAAAGCGTGAAAAATATTTATAAAAAACCAAACAAATACCTACGTGTCTTGATATTAATTATTATATTCATAACAAATCGATGAAATAAATATTACAATAGCAATTATTAATATACTTAATAGCTATCATTGGAGTAGGTTTTTTGTTTGCGTCGAGGTCGAGAGGATATTGAACTTTTCGTTCCACCTGCTGAATGAATCGGCGCGCGCTGGCTGGTCAGTCGCGTGGTTTAAGCTCTTGCGGAAGCTATTGTTATAGTAGGTTCTTTGTTTTTAAGTATTTACTGCTATCCGTACGTGATACGTGCGTCGTGGAATGTGTTTTGTCCCATGTAAAGCAGCGAAATGGAAGACAGTAATATGGATATGGACATGCAAGTACCGTCACTTCGGTTGTCGAAGATAACGTTGAAAATGTTGGACAATTAAGTAAGAAGCAGTGAGAAGAGTGTGTGTGAATGTGTGGTGTGTGTCTTTATAATAAAGGGATTTTCATCAACTTCGCGGATAAGCTTCCCTTAATTATTAAAGGGTGGGAAATTATCAAAACCCATGAAAAATTTATACACGAAAATGAAAAACTGTAATAGGCATTTTTATCCGGAAAAAAATTATTTAAATTAATTAATTTAAATTAATTAATTTAAATTTAATTAATTTAAATTAATTTAAACAATTTAAATGGTTGACAGGATGTGAAAATATTAGTAAATTATTTTGTAAATACTTTTTGATGCGTTTAAATCTCTTCTTCTTCGTCATTGCGGCCAGTTCTTCGAGCGAGTGTTACTGCGATCTGAACTAAATGTAAATTACGAAACTGATGACATTAGTGCAAAAAATAACGCTAAAGAACTAATGCAATTTTTAAAAGACTACACAACTTATGACAATACCTGTCATAAGTTCATCAGTAGAACGCAATTTTTCAACACTTAAACGTATAAAGAATTTCGTGAGAAATTCAAAGGGACAGAAGAGACTTTCGCAAACATCGCTGTTATCCATTGAAAATAAACTTCTCCAAAACATGTTGATGCAGCATCGACGTTTTTATGATGACGTTTTTGTCATTGATGAATTTGCACAAAGTGATCGAAGAATCGAATTACATTACAAATAGGTAAGTTTTTAAAAATTGCTTCTCTTACTTAAAATTTCACCGTACGCCCCTGTTATTGACAGTCTATAGAGGTACTCCATGTGGCAATATAATTTCTAGTACAATAATTATTTTACTCCCAATTTCTATGAACTAGTTTATTAATATCATCAGAAAGAGAATACAAAAGACTAATCCCAATTTCAATTTCATTTCTAGAACTGGAGCAGGCGATACATCAAAAGTCCATCTGAAGTGAGAAAATATCAAAGCTGTTTTCCTCGATCACGTCGCCCGTAAAATAAGTGCAAATCCCTTCATTTGTCTTTATGGGGGAACAAAGGACTTAACTAACCTCTAAAAAGATCACTGGCTACTATGACCTCGGACGTGTCCCCGCTATGAAAGCCAATGGACGCTGCATCAGTTAAGATGGGCCATAAATTTACTCAAGTGACTCATCGGCAGCCAGACCTAAACTGATTCCCCATTTCTGTTAGTTCGGTCTCAATGTCACGAATTTGAGAAGATGCACAAATATTATCTACTGGTTTGATTATCTCACTATTATACTAAAAGTAGAATAACTTATGAAATTATTATGTACAAACTTAATAATCTTCGGAATTTCGAAAAGTGGTGGAGCTAAAATGTTTCACATGTTTGCATATTATTCGGAAACTATGCAAGATGCAATTTTCTTTCTAAAAGTACAGTGTTCGGAACAACTAGTATAATGTGGTACAAAAATAAATAAAATCAATTTTCGAAAAATAGGGACTAGAATATTTATTTTTTTTCGTATTTTTCGGAAACTATGCATGTCACGATATTTTTTCTAATGGCATAGTCTTCGGTACACTTAGTACAATTTCTCCTTACTACATGCAGTAATTTGAAAAAGTTTCTGCGGTGCACAGTAGCAGTAGCAGTAGCAAGTTTGTTAAAATTAAAATATTGAAGTGGGGGACAACCTCACTCATATGCCAAACGTTTGCTTATATTACAGCATGGGAGAGCATATTAATTATTAAATTACGTCAATGATCTACAACCAAAATGAGTATGAATAATCATATTATATTGCAATACCACAAAATTTTGTAAGATAAATTTTGATCAACTGGCATTCATAATATTTTCTAAGAAATGAATAAGTTTAGATCATTATTCCTTGGAAGAACATAACGAGGGTCGAGGTGTGTCCTAATAATTATTTTGTCATTATCACGTGTTGAAAAGAAGAAACACATATCAATGGACACACCGACTTGACAGTATAGTTTTTAGATTAAGTACGAACAAAAATACCATTAAATATTACTTTAAATAATATGTCGATACAAATTCAAATTGATAACAGATGTTCGATTAAGTTAAAGTATGTTAGACCTGAGCATGAATTAGTAGACCTGAGCTCTTATTAGTATGGGTCTAGAAAAAAGATTAATTTACCTAAAATCTACGATTTCAAGAAGGTGCTGGCAGTTTAAGGCAAAGATTACAGGTTGACAACGAGATTACGAGATGTTAAAATTGTGAATATTGAACTCAAAACTGACGATAACTTACAATTTGTAGATCATATGGCAGTTATAAAAATATAGACTTATTCTTGTAACAACCAAGAACTTTTTGCATCTAGCGATCTACCTATATTATGCGTTCTGCAACCCATGTGTCCATCAAAATGGCACCTACAGTAAAAATAAAGGATGTACCTGCAAAGTATGAGAATGCTGACTTTAGTAGGTAAATCCCAAAATAATTTGTACACTACAATTCTGACTACCATATTCCATTTATTAGAAAATATCTATCGCCATTATACTCTAAATGGTGTTACCATATCGATCTAAAATTATGTCTCATATCACCAAATAACATATCTCAACAAGAATAAATGCGTTAGCTAGGTATATATAACAAAATAACCTCGATATAATTCAATTTAGTATGAAACTAAATTTTAATGCCAGAAATGATCCTCTTCTCATACGTGCCATATCTTATAGATTAATAATTAATGAGAGAATAGTGTAATAACAATTCTGTACCTACAAATATGTCTTCGGAAACTAAATGATTTTTAACTCGAAATTTGCTATTAATTAAAACGGTCTTTATCTATCAATATAGCATACAGATTTAGACAATAATATATTACTCTGTTTAAATTCACAGTTCCTGAACTATTATTTCTTTACTATATTTTCGTCAAGGGACGATCTATGATGCCAATCAGTGGCAGGCTTATAGAGATGATTGCTGATTTTGTTAATCTCTGAGTGTGGGGTCAATATTTGAGATAGTCTTTTGCTGAGTGCGGACAGTATAGAGTAAATACTTGGGCGATTCGTCCACTGTCTTTTCCTCCTTTTATCTCGACAAGGCTACGTCATCTGGGCCCCTTCATAAGAAATCGTAGGCAAGAGTTTTCCGGTGGTATTCGATGATTTACGCTCATTCGTTTCGATCCTGATATCCAACCTATCCTATAAATTTATGAATGAAATGATTTCTCGTTGATAAATGGAAATACCTATATATTTTCATAGCAATTATTTATTTGTAGTTGGTATGTTCAGCAATATCTAAAAATACCACAGTAAACGAAGTTTACTAACAAGAAGTAAAATAAAGTTTACTGTTCGTTTAACTATTTAACTATAAGTTCAAATAAATTGACATCATTAATAGGTACGTCTTTTCTTATGAATGAGTAAATGTAGTCTGTTATAAATAAGGGAATGAATAAATATATCCTGTAAGAGCTTTAAAATATATAATCCCAATTATGAAACAATATCAGTGGCGGCTCGTCGGTCGTATGAAGCAACAGCGGCGGGGGTTCACTGTAATACTTGTCTCACACTGTATATTTTAATACCTAACATTCTACTATTAACCTAAATACAATGTTGTAAATAATATATATATATATATATATATATATATATATATATATATATATATATATATATATATATATATATATATATATATATATATATATATATATATATATATATATATATATACATATATATATATATATATATATATTTGGAGGGTTTATATATATATATATATATATATCTTGGGATAGTAGCAATAAAACGACTGATTAGGTTACTTGACGTTTCGGTCCCTTTCTTGGGCCTTTTTCAAAAGAGTATTTTATTTTGTGACATATTTGACACAGGCAAAAATGACAGTTTTAATTAATTTTTAAGGTTACTAGACTGTTCGATTAGTATCATAGGGAAGAACAGCCAAGAAACCCTACGAACTTAGGCTATTTTATATTTCATTATTATTCTAATTTTGGTTATGTTAATATTATGTAGATGTATATTTATAGTAAGTAGGTATGTATGTACGTATATAAGTTTATATATAGAGAGAATGTTTTTTGTTAATTTATTTAATACTTTTATATTAACAGATTGTAGATTGTAGAAAGATGTTCTGTATCTTTCTTGTTATTACATGCATTAGGATTTTTTTGGATATAAATTGTTTCCATAATTAGGCGTGTTTTATAATTTTGTTCTTCATTAATAACTTTAGTATTTTCGTAGTTAAATTGATGACCTGTTTCATTAGAATGTTTTTTTAGAGCTGTAATATTAGCTGAATATTTGTGACCTTTTAAACGTTCTTCAAGGAGTTGCATTGTTTGACCAATGTAGACTTCATCACATTGTTTACATGGAATTTCATATATACAGTGTGTAGTTTTTTCAAGTGGATTTTTGTCTTTTAATGGTGTGTAAAGGAATTTTAAGTTGTTTGTAGTTTTGTGTGTTGTGTGAATATCATATGTTTCTAAAATGTTTGAAATATTTTCTGATAGTTGTGGTATATATGGTAAGGCAATATATGTTTTACGAGTATTAGTTGGTATTACATAATATTAACATAACCAAAATTAGAATAATAATGAAATATAAAATAGCCTAAGTTCGTAGGGTTTCTTGGCTGTTCTTCCCTATGATACTAATCGAACAGTCTAGTAACCTTAAAAATTAATTAAAACTGTCATTTTTGCCTGTGTCAAATATGTCACAAAATAAAATACTCTTTTGAAAAAGGCCCAAGAAAGGGGCCGAAACGTTATATATATATATATATATATATATATATATATATATATATATATATATATATATATATATATATATATATATATATATATACATATATATATATATATATATATATATATATAAATATATATATATATATATATATATATATATATATATATATATATATATATATATTGCAATCTTTATATATTTTTGGAGGGTTTATCTTGGGATAGTAGCAATAAAACGACTGATTATATTACTTGACGTTTCGGTCCCTTTCTTGGCCTTTTTCAAAAGAGTATTAGTAACCTTAAAAATTAATTAAAACTGTCATTTTTGCCTATGTCAAATATGTCACAAAATAAAATACTCTTTTGAAAAAGGCCCAAGAAAGGGACCGTAACGTCAAGTAATATAATCAGTCGTTTTATTGCTACTATCCCAAGATAAACCCTCCAAATATATATAGGTATATATAAATATATATATATATATATATATATATATATATATATATATATATATATATATATATATATATATATATATATATATATATATATATATATATATATATATATATATATATATATATATATATATATATATATGTATATATATAATATATATGTATATATATATATATATATATATATATATATATATATATATATATATATATATATATATATATATATATATATATATATATATTTATCTTGGGATAGTAGCAATAAAACGACTGATTATATTACTTGACGTTTCGGTCCCTTTCTTGGCCTTTTTCAAAAGAGTATTAGTAACCTTAAAAATTAATTAAAACTGTCATTTTTGCCTATGTCAAATATGTCACAAAATAAAATACTCTTTTGAAAAAGGCCCAAGAAAGGGACCGAAACGTCAAGTAATATAATCAGTCGTTTTATTGCTACTATCCCAAGATAAACCCTCCAAATATATATAGGTATATATAATATATATATATATATATATATATATATATATATATATATATATATATATATATATATATATATATATATATATATATATATATATATATATATATATATATGTATATATATAATATATATGTATATATATATATATATATATATATATATATATATATATATATATATATATATATATATATATATACATATATATATATATATATATGTATATATATATATATATATATATATATATATATATATATATATATATATATATATATATATATATATATATATATATAGATATATATATATATATATATATATATATATATATATATATATATATATATATATATATATATATATATATATATATATATATATATATATATATATATATATATATATATGTATGTATAACTGTAACTGTATGTATATGTAAAATTTTTGTGACATACCACGGTATAAAATTAAATTTTCGCTCTCGCATAAATCCCGACAAGTTAATAAGAGAGTGAAGTGCTTCGAACTCTACCGTATCAGTGTGAATTCATTTATCGCGATTGAATTAATATGGGCAAACTGCAAATCTTATTACAACAAGCATAGTGGTGAAGATATGGAGATTATAAGGTACTCGTGATGTGGAAGAAGGCGCTAGATCAAGTAAATGTCGAAACGTGGAAAAACTGTGTAAGGCATACTAATGATATAATAATCAAGTGGTACATTAGAGTAACAGTAGATGAAGTCCATCCCCTAATTATTAATTTGAATGAAGATGCAGATATAGTGACTCCGATACATAAGACAGTGAGTTATGTTAATCAATGTAAATTGTAACAAACTTTTTACCCTTAACCATAGACTACCATCTAAACACATCTATAACGCCGCTAATACTTACCAGAACAGACCGATGGCGCCATTAGTCTATTTGAATAAGCAATTAGTCGTCAGCAAGAAAAACAGTGGTCATATACCATACTGGAGAACTTCTTAACTTTAACTTGTTGATATTATTCAGCAAAACTCATTAAATACTGTTTTGTTCAAGTTCCCGTTTAATTGTATCCCGTATCACGTCCGAATCCCTTGGCAAGCCTCATTTATTAATTACTTACCGACATGTATTATTTATTTAGTTTTTTCCTAACATTTATTTTTCCCACCAATACATTTTGTCAAATTTTATAAACACATACAACTACTTCCAATTCTCACAGTCCAAACACTTACTTGTCATATATAAACTGGCTTTTCTCGAATTAATATCGAAATTCTGTGCTCCCACACCAAAGGCAAGGCAGTTTAATAAGGGTTTAATGCTCTAAACTCTAAAGTAATCTTTTAAAATAAGTAATTTTGGAGTCGTAAAGACTGTAAAGAGGTAAGTGTAAAATTATTATACTAAAACTTGATTCAAAAACTAAGGTAAGTGTTATGATAAATAATACTAATGGAAATAAATTATTAAAAATCAATGAGTATTAGCAAATATCAAGGTCTTAACTTTTATATAGTCTAGACACTTACTTTTTTCAGGCCTCTCCACGCACCTGAACTTCTTGGTCGATACCTGGCGAACTTTTTCGTCGAAGTAACCCTTTGGAAATATTTTCCTAATATGAATATGCAATGGTAAATAACCCTAAAAGAGACTAATGAGACGAACTGGGAAATGATAATAAGATACAAACTATATTTAATAGATGTCTAGAGTTGCCAGATTTATTAGCTAAAACCAATATAGGAGAGTTTAGATTAAAATATATGATATACAATTAAAAAATATGAGACGTGTTTTTCATTTATATTATTATTTATGATTACATAAACATTAGTATTTCGTACTTGATCCGACATTGAGATAACAATAAAAGATCTTACACAGGACATATCTACATTTAAACCAACAAATAACAGTTCATTTTTAATCGGTTCTGTAGACGCTTTGTTCCTTGTTTCTGTTCATTATTGAAAATATACGCTCAACATATGTAGTAGTTTTTAGTCATATTGGGAAGCTCAAAATCGCCATAACAAAACTAGACCACACTCACAGAACACGTCGCACTAAGTTGTATACACAACTAATTTAAGCACACACATTAAAATTATTAGAGTGAACGTACGAGACTTAAATTTTAACAGACAAATTGTAGGTTATGTGTGGTTTAGTTTTTCATCCGGAGGACGTATTTCAGCACTCATTTGACTAGTGCAGTACTATTTGATTCGTATGATTTATATCTATGTCGTAACCTCCAACTTTAAAGATTTGGATAGTATTTATTGTCACAGGGTTGACCGACTGACCATTGACCAGACAATAAAGATACGTGTACATGGCATAAGGTACACATAACTGGAGGACAAGTTGGATATTTCACAAAAAAAATATTTTGTTACGTCACATGAATTTTGTCACAGGGTCGCTTGTTTGATATAATTTTTTAAATAATTAGAAAAGAAGTATTTGTATCATTGCTGGTTGAATGCACGGAATGCTTAAATGCAGCTGGGATTTATCAAGTTATCGGTGCCGGGAGACTAACCGCAACGTATTTCATATATGCCAGTAGCATATATTATTATGCAATACCACCAGATGTAAGCATGGATTATATTGATCTAAATACTTTTCAATCAACGGTTATTATCAATAATAATAATTATTAGATCATTCAACATGGTTTTACCTAAGACAATTTTTCTGTACTAATAATCTATTATAAGCATACAAAATGACAAATGGGAATAGCTTATCTAGATTGTAAGTGCATTTCTTGCACTGCTGGATAAATTCGATTAACAAAAACAATTACTGACATTTTAATTACTAGCATCTTCGAGGAGCAGGTTAAAAAAGACCTTGGCAACAGCAGTTAACAAAAAGAGAAAAGACAAGTGAGTTGGGAAGAAGAAAGAAAGAACGTTATTAATTTATTTTCTGTATAGAATTGGGATGTCAACATATTATCATCAATCTTATGGGTCGTTTGTCTTTTGTCACTGACCGGTGGCGGACTCCACCCTACTCTGCGGTCTTTTCTCAACTTCAGACTTAACAACTGTTTTCTTTTAAAACAAAAACTTTAGTTAGATAATATTTAATTTATCATTCTGTAATTGTCTAATGTGTATAATTATTCACTCTGGTGATTAATGGGATAGCTAATAGTTTTGTTGTTTTTATTCACTATTTTTGTTCTGGGTGCAATTTTGTATACGTGATAAAATTTAGTCTTGACATACTAAAGCCTGCCTTAGTATTTTCAAGACAGCGCAATAAGGAAAATTGTTTTTGAGATGATATTAAGCAGATGAACGACCAGTAATTTTTTGGTTTGTTATATTTAGATGCCACAGAATAACTTAAAACTAGTTGGAGCGGTGATGGAACAAGTTTATCAACGCCAGGAGTCAGTAGCATTATGACAATAGAACAGTGTAGTCTCACGAAAACCAGGTCTACAGTCTTTCTAATACGTATATATTGTAGACCGGTTATGCCAGGCTGGATATGCCAGCAGTATATATCTTTTTAACTTATTGGAATGACGCGCCGTCTGTATTTAGTTAAAACAGGCGCAAACGTTCGCCTCTCTTGCAGTGGCGGATTTGCGGGAATTTCGCGCAGATACACACTTTTAAGAGAACAAAAGATACATGGAAGTGTACAGCCACCGAAACCAAAATGCGATTGAAATAAGATTGTAGTGGACCAATAAGATGCAAAAAATGCGATACGTAGAACGGTCCACGGTTTCTTTAGAAATACCGAATTCCCTGCCTACTTTAGATAAAGAGCTGCAAGGCTAGTCTGGCTATTCTGGCAAAAATTTTGTAAGAAATGAATTTTACATATGGAAAAGTAGACAGAAAGAGTATTCTCATAGAAAGATATAAAATAGTTGCTTGGCTGATGGATTATCTTCGAAAAATAACAAAATTTCGAAACGAAGGGTGGAAAATGGGTCAACGAAGGACATGTGAAGAGAGTCGGGCAAGATGGAAATGTGAAAAATATGGGCTAAAAAAATAAAAACTATTAAGAGGCACAGACCAGCCGGAAAATTTAGTGAAGGTTATAATTAAGAGAAAAAAAACATTGGACATGAGATAAAGTGAAATTGTAAAATGGGGGTGTTTAGGGATTGAATGTGTTTTTTACGAATTTCGGCCAAACATAACCTCCTAACGTAAAATGTCCTTCACATATCACATTCCATATAACGTCACAATTTCCTAGAATATTGCGAAATACCTATTTTTCGGTTTTTATTTTTTCTCTCGTAAAAATTATTCAGTTAACATTAATTTTTTTAAAGGTATATACCTATTTTTGCTTTGAGCAAACTTTCTTTTTTTTTATCGTGGGAAACAAGTAGTTTTCGAGATATTTGCATTTTTCGAAAAAAAAAACAAAATCTTCCACGGAAATCTTTATTGGTGGTCTTTATTTTTTCGATTTAAATATTCTATATTTTAATCTTTGAAATGTCTACTTTAGAATGTCCATATATGGTGATGTTCATTTTCATCTATTCAAATGTACCTGAACTTATATATTCTAGAGAATTTATAAAATGATAGTGATCTGGTTTAATATTTGGTTGTCATCAGATAATTTTTGGTTTTGGATAATCTTAGCTTTCATTACTAATCTGATATTTTGAGATACCTAGTCACGCAGCCCAGGAAATAAGTGACTTTGAATATGATCTGTGAGGAAAAATTGTCAAAATATGCCACTGCAGAAATGCTGTTCTTGTAGTAATGAAAGCGATTTTTCTTTGAAACATGTTTAAGTCCTTCCCAAGATCATATTCTTCTTTCAATACATGTCCAGATTTTTTCTCCAAAGTGTAAAATGCAAATATGTAGCCTAAATATTTTTTTTCTGATTCCCCTCTTAATTATAATTCATTTCCAATTATTTTAATTTGCTAAAGAAAGAACTAAAATATTATAGCCTTAGGTATATATTATGTTTCTTAGGCTGGACCCATTGTTTACCACCCGTTTAATAATTGTACGTGATATTTACCACAATTATCCATCAAGCGGTTTGTTTCATTTTGATGTAATTATGGAGTTCGTAGCAGGAGGACATGAAATAAAGTAGAAATTACCTCGCTAGATTAAACGCCAAGGTGTAATCTATCAAGCTGGCATGTCACCGAATCTATCAAATAGGCAGCTGAGCGATTTCCTGTTGAGTCCTGAAAATCCCGTCTGGTCCTTTCATGAAATTTCTCACTTCGCATCTGTGGTTGAAATACCGAGACGAAATAAAAATAACAAATTTTAATACCAGGGGTTAACAAGTATGATTTGTCATATGAAATACAGCCCTGCCACCTGATTAATGACTTCGATGTTGAGAACGCATAATATGAGAGAAACTAATTTCTTGCCAATATGCGAGTGACAAAAATCTACAAAAATATGCCATACCATGTTAAAGATATATCATTGAGGAAGTGCAAACGGCAATGAAGGGCAATATCTGCAAAGCCTAATGCGCGGTTTTACGGTAAGAGAGACAAGTAATTGGGTACGAAGTAATTGGATATTATAATAATAAAGTTAGTTTGTTAATAAAATTAGTTTGGTTATTATTGCCTCACGTTTGTGCGCCTATTGAATAAGCTATGTTAATTTATGTTTTTATATTTTAATTAAGTTCATTTAGAATAAGGTTTAAATTTTTTTATTTTAGTATTATTTGGATTTTATATTTAATTGAAGTTATATATTTACGAATTTATACCTACTCTGTTTGCTCATTACCTGGTTATAGCTTTAGCTGCCTTCACCATCACTATAGCATGCTCCTATTCACAGAAGTCGGTTCTTTAGGGCAAAACAGCAGAAAATATACATTCACAACAAAGACAATATATTCAATTTACCCAATTTAAATTTTTATTTATAACCTTTTTATAAATCAATTACCTTCAATTAGAGAATTATACTATTATATATTCAACCAATTATACACATTTGTGTAGTAATTGAGATTTTTGGTTGTATATTACTTATATTTAAAGATATTGCTTAATAAATTTATATATAAAATTCTACAGTCCACATAACTACATAACTCCATCTACCTATTTTCTTATTAACGATTCTGGGTCGTATCTAAGCCTCAAGCCTTCCGATGTGTGTATTGTGTATCGTAGATTCCTATATGTTTAAAGAAAGAAATCATTGGAGAAAAATTGTTTAAAACTAAATTATTTGTTAGTCGATATTATTGAATTATTTAGATTTCCTATCCTAAAATTAAATGGTAAACAATAAAATATGTGCGTGCTTATTTAGAAGTTTTCAAATATTTTATCTGTATTTTGGAGCCCAATATTGGTAAGTAAACTTTATATGCGTATTATTCATTGATATATAGTTTTACTATTATTCAAGTACTTTTTCAATTAGATAGCTTCGTATTTCTGATCAGATATATGTTGTAAGGTATACATTTTTATCATTGCGATGTTATTGTAGGTCTTGATTCCGTTTATTTAATGTATGTTATGATGTATATATGGAACTTAGGTATATGTTCGCTCTCTCGCAACAATTTTTATGCATTACCGGCTGGGCTACTACCGCTCTAGCAAACGTCTATTAAACTACATAGTACACATTTGATTTATACGTCGTTCAGTTTTTAAGACTGACAAAGCCTCCAAACTATAAACCATAAACTGAAGTTACCAAGTGCTGTTGTCCCATCCACCGGCATCTGAGTCTGGGCAGAGAACAGTAGTTATTTCCTGTTATGTGATCTAAGGCCGGAGGGTATTGATCACAAAACATACCGATGTGATCGATCTACACCTCGTTGTCCAAGACTTTCGTCACGCTTGATCACAATTGATGATGTTACATGCTGAAATTTTTGTTTTAATATCCAGAATCTTATTGTTCTCTATAGTGAACCACATAACACCGAAAAAGAAACATTGAAACTATGAACGCATTTTCCGTAACGTTAGGCAACCCTACATTCACAAAATAATAACTGTTAGCCAACAGGATATCCCTTTGAATCACGAGCGTCTCCCAAGAGTATCATCACAGTGTCATATTGGCTTCAGACATGGGCAATCCAGAAATATATTCCTGGGGAAATCATGACATCTGGTAACTATCTGCTCAGGCTGCAAATCTGCAATTTGAATGATGCTATGTACACTTAACACTCGACATTTTCACTTCGATCGACGCGCGTTTCATCAACCAAGTTGGCATCATCCGGAGACGATTGAAACTAATCTTAAACTACAAAATCTACCATATTTATACTATTTTCATGGTGACGTCACTAATGATATCAGCGTGAAATTTACGCGTGACTAATCACGCTTCAATGATCGGTTGCTAAGCAACGCGTAAAGCGGGCTATACGGTATAGGTCCCTTGTCGCTATTCATACTACTTTTACATTTTACAATTTCTATGCTCTCAAATGCATCCAACTGTCTATCTCAGCCAAATCCTAGGAAAATACTCGAATTCTTTTTGCTTCAGTTTCAAATCGACTCATGAAGACATTAGCAATGAAAGGCGATAAATAGTTACCCATTGCGGTTCCTTCATGTTGTTCATAGAACTTGTCATTGAAACGGAAGCAATTTTGTTTCATAAAAAGTTTTGTAAGGTTTATATATTCTTCTATTACTTCTTTTCTATAGTTGTTTAATTCGAGTAAATTCTCAAGATAGTCCAAGGTATGTGGAATTGGTACATTCGGAAATAATGAACAAACATCAAAGGAAATCAAAATTTCACGCTGTTGCAATTGAATAATCTTGACCTTATCAATGAAATCATTCGAAGTTTTAACTGAAAAACTAGGCTGTGTAATGGGCAAAATTTCAAATTCCTTAGTCAACCATTTTGATAAGTGGTAAGTCGGAGATCCAATAGACGATACTAATGGACGCACCGACTTCCCTGGCTTATGAATTTTTCGTAGACAATACAATCTAGGTACAGTAGGGTTAGATACACGTAACCTATTCTTAACAGGTGGAGTAATAAGGTTGTTACATGATTTGAGGACATTTTTTATTTCATTTCATTTCGCTCATTGAGCGAAGTGAAAGTGTTTTGGTGTTTGTGGAAACTACTCCGAGTGTTATAGTTACATCAAAGGTTCCAGCCCTATCCAGTACTATGCACACTTATTTTTATCATCTGGTCTGTCGAGCAACCCAGTGATAAAATTCCTGAAATGTAACAATATAAGCATACTCTTGGGAAACCAATTGGTCCTCCTCGGTAGACCGTATGCCATGTACACGTATTATCATCTGAGTCGCCGACCGTATGACAAATGTAATTGGACCATATCATATGTCACAGCGATAAAGATTCTCTATTATCTAATACATTAATTATAAAATATATTTCAATGAGTGAAACTATGGACTCAATTAAAAAGTTCAAACCACGAATGACAAAGGGTCCCGGTATTATAGCGGCCTCTTTCATACGAGTTTGTGTTTTTCTACTATTTGGCCCTTTGCAAACCATATTCAACAAAATCCTAGAAGCAGAATTTCCCGGACATCTGGAAGCTATCTTGTACCTAATGTCCAATATATAAAACAGGAAGTCGTTCTGATATTAACTGTTATAAACCTATTACTATAATATGCAACTTTTGTAAGGTGTTCTAGAAGATATTGCGTCAAAATGTTTATTATCATACTAAGAACGCTAGATCAAAATCAACATGGGTTTATGGAGGGTCGATCGAACTCTACTATAATCTCTACTCTACTCATCAGTATAACTCAGTGCACATTAAAAATTCTCGTTAATTAAAGCCAAATTGATTAGTCATTTATACTGATTTCTCCAAGGCTTTTGATAAATTAGATCACCCTATATTATTGAAGAGTTTAAATTCCTTTTTCTAATTTTGACATGTAAAGTGAGACATTTCAAAATTGTTGACAGTTTTGTAAGGTACATACTACTTTCCATAACCAGTTATGAAAAATTTTACGCAAGTAGTTTTGTAAAGTTTATTTCACAGTAGGTTATTTAGACAATAATTATGAAACTGACAAACTATGAAAGTGACAAGCTGTCACACCGTAGCAACCTACTCGATTGTTTCTAAACGTATGAAATTCAGAGTTTTCTTCTCATAAAATACAAAATCGGTCAAAAATAGAAAAAATCTTGTATGAAACACGTTGGCAAACTCGCATCCTTTTGCGGAACTCGTCAGTGCTCGTTCCGCAGAAATCTACTGGCTACATAAATAGCTATTTCACAACTACACCACTTTCGGAACTATGTTTGATCATTCTTTATTTGAGAAAATAATGCACGATTGACCGCCCACCCATGCTCTCTGCCTCCAATGCTACTTCTGCAAATTGGGCTCTTGCTTTAACGATGTGATGGGAAATTTATGTGAAAAAATTACTACTATATGCGATCAGTTCACTTTTATGTAGAGATGGGTATTTTAAGTATCACTCTTAGACTATTATTTGTATATAAAAATTAGTAAACATCACATCCTGGTGAACTCGCTAAATGAATAATTATTAAATATGACTTTCGCTGAACTCTTTTATTATTGAAGATAACAGGGTAGTGTATTAACAAAAGTTGTTAAGGAAATCTGAGGAAGTATTTTGTTCTTAATTTAGCTGACAACAAAGCTTTGTTTCGCCGCTGTGTCATATTAACAAGTATACAAGTACTAGTGATGTCAAATATATGGATAGAAAAAAATGTACGGTTTTTCAAACTTGCACTGTAGGATATAAATTATTATTTGGAGACTAATACACTTTTTCTATTTTTCTAGGATACTTTTTCTATTTTTATTATATAAACCTATTAGTACGACATAAATAACCCCAAATTAATTACTACCTGAAATTTTCAATAAGTTGTTTAGTTAAAAATTAAATAAATTTCGCAAAAAAATACATAAACTTATTTCATGGACGACTATCTGATAACGTAGTTGAAAATTGGTATATTAGTCCCTGGAAAAACCCCAATGAACACTGCTCAAAAATGGCCAAATCTGCTCAGATCCGTTTATTTTCCCCAACATTGCAATAATTGTCCATTTGCAATTGTAGAAATGTATTACAAATATTTGTGCAATGTTTACCTATTCTGAAAGTAATATAGTTTAATTACATGGAAGGAAAATATGTTGCAAGACCTGTATAGGTTCATAAAATATAGTGCATATTTTAATTTACTTTTAAATTTAACGTTCATAAATATTCAGTGAAATTTGAATTTATAGCAGGCTATAAAATGTTGCCCCTGAGGAAGAACGAAGTCTTTACCAACACTTGGGATTTCAAAGATATTCTCATTATAAACAAAATATATACCTATATAACTTTATAAGTAGATAAAAATATTCTGTAGCATTATATATTCTATGTAAATAATAATATTCAAAAATAGCAATATGTCTTATATTTAAATAATAATATTATACTTAAATAATAGTTTTTTTATGAGAATTTGCAGCTCGAGAGGAAGTTGGGAGCTATAATACTCGTGCTAAGTGAATTTTTGCTTTCTACGATCGAAATAATTTTTTAGAATTTATAGAATCGGTAACTACACCTCCTAACTTTACCTAGTAATATATATAGTAATATTAATTTGTTCCATTTTTTAGGTTTACTATCTATACACATATATTTCTCTTTAAAACTCTTTTTTGAGGAGATTCTTGGCCTTGTGATTGTAGCTGGAGAATTCCGGGATTTTATATCAATACAATGGTTACTATATTTTCCTTTTATTTGTTTTTACTTATATATGTAATTAACAATATATTATTATTACTGGTCACTAATATATTTTTTTTATTTATTGGCTAAATAATTAGAACCGTGCTCTTTATTGTTCCTTATAATATTTTAGTGGTATTTATTTAAAAGGTGTCTTGATATCCTTAATTATTTAATTATTAATTATCCTTGATTTCCTTAAATTATGGAAAGACAATGTACTTACCTTTTGTTTCTTATAACACAGGTCTCCCTGCGTTGGGTCCTTTAAGCGTAGGTCACAATATGCAAATTTTTGAATCTTCTTCAGTAAAATATCTGGGTGTTCATATTGACAGACATATGAGGTGGGAGTTACAAATGAAACAGCTTGTAGGAAGGATAAGGGGTTTGATACCTAAATTTAAATACTTAAGAGATTTTTTGAATATTCAGCAATTGAGAATTATGTATTTTTCTTTAATACAATCGTTATTAACGTATGGTATCGTAGGATGGGGAGGTGTGTATGACTGTTATCTCTATGATGTTCATGTTGTACAAAAGTGGATCTTAAGAATAATATATAAGAGAAATATTTTATATCCTAGTAATTCATTATATAGGGAATCTAATATATTCGACTTAAGGCAGCTGTATTTTCTAAGAATAATGCTTTTTTTGAAACAAGGCAAAATTAGTTTAGCTCCCCATGAACATCCTTATAATACACACCGACCTGAGACTATATTATACCCTCGTTGTGAGAAAACAATTGGACAAAGATGTACTACTTACCTGGTACCTAGATTGTATATTCTTATCCCTAGAGAAATGCAACATATACATTCTTATAATAACTACAAAAACAGACTAAAATTATGGATAAGTCAAAATGACAGATTGTTATTTAGTAACATAATCAATCAACGTATATTAGTATAGTAAACTATTTACTGTAATGCATATTATAATTTAAATTAAAAATATATATATGTGTGTGTGTGTATATGTGTGTGTATGTGTATGTGTATATATATGTATATATATATGTGTGTATATGTGTATATATATGTATATATATATTTGATTTCTGTTTACCAGAAATGTATCATTATCACGTACAAGTATCTATCGTTACTTCTGTGATTACCTACTAATGTTTATTCCTATAATTTGTATTATAGATTATACCATTATTGTATCAAAGATGAATAAACATTGTTATTATTATTATTATTATATGTGTTTCATTTTATACTTGCCACCCGTAATGTGTTCAATTTTTAGTAATATCTCACGAACAGGTGGAGTCATTATAGGTATAGGAATTATATATATAGAAAATTAAGTACATTCTTTTCACCTAATAAAATTCGTTACATTTTTAAAAAAATCATGTTTTATTTTCCACCCTCTATATTGCAGGAGATTTTTATGTCCATTTTCAGAACATCAAAAATCATCAAAATGAAAATTCACCATTTTATCGGCAATGGCGAAGTGATATAAGGTAGGGAGTGTCAATTTTTAAAAAACTAATTACACAAATTATAACAAATAATTTATTTGGTAAATAATATGCTTTTACCATGATTTTCTATTCCTATGATTTTTTTCTATTCTAATATTTTTTCTATTCCTATGCTGCCGTCGCGTCGGTAGTTAAAAGGCGGCATGTGAATTTTTTTCTATTTTGATATTTTTTCATTGTTAGACTAGTTTATTATCGAAAATTAATGACTTTCAACTAAAATCCAAAATTTTTTTGAAAAATAAAAAATAATACGATTTTTGAAATTTAAAAAAGCGGCAAGTGACATAACGTCACCATTTTGGAAGTAAAAAGGCGGCAAGTATAAATATTTAAGTTAAAAGGAGGCATTTTTGCAAATATACCATTTATTCTTTAAAAATTTTTGCCTAATAATGCATATATTGTAGTACAAAGGCGGTATTATACACATCCATTTATTACCAACAGATTTATAATAAATATTCGACTACGAATTAGACTAGACGTTTGTGTTACTTTTTTTTTGATATTTATTTTTAAGGCATCGCACCAAGTAAACACTTTACACCTTAAACGAAATAGTTTACCTAACTTTTTTTTTCAAATCATAAATTTTACAATTTTACCATAAGTGACTTACTTGCTAATGAGGAAACGTTAAGTTTATATTATTATAAGTATAAATATTGCTATTGATACTGGATAGGGCTGGGACCTTTGATGTAATTATAACACTCGAGTAGTTAGGAGTGGCAGGAGTGTATAAACTGTTTTCGGTTGAAAAGACATAAACTGGTTAAACCAATAATTATTGATTTTAGGAAATAACTGTGATCATAAAACTACTTAAAACTTGCAATATAATGATTATTTTAAAAAACAGCCCTGCGGCACATCAAAGGCTTTGTAGTTAAAAGGCGATATTTGAGCAGTTTTTTGTCGTTTGCCGCCTTTTAACTTCAACTTCTTACTTGCATAATTACAAAAGACAAAACAAGAAAGAATTAACCAACAAAACAAAACTTAAATTATTGTCTTAAAGTACATATAAATAATTAAATTCAGTATTTTAAATTAATGCTGAACCAAAAAAACACGTATATATCTTTATTAGTGAAGGACAAGATAGTCAAGTTTTTGCCGTTTTCCTCAAAACCATGGTTTTGTCACTTGCCGCATTTTAACTTCTGACGGCAGTATGATGCCGATGCATTTCCTATTATGGCAATATTTTATGGATTGCTAATGACATGTATTATTGTCGGTCCATATTATTCATCTTTTTGATCCCTATATATGTCAAAGAACACTGCAGAACATGGAAAATATTGCCTTACTTTTGTTACGTTTTAAAACAGTGTTGTATCCTGAATTTGCTCGCTATTGTTCTACTCCGCAAAACTTTACTTTCCAACCGTGTAACGCAAATTGGTATTTCATATTACATCAAACCATACCCCTGAAATGTCATAAGGAGCAAAACATTCACGTTTGTTCTAAGTTTAACTCAACTCCTTGCTCAAAGGACCATTACCATCATGCTTTACTTTTCACTAATATGAATCTTAGCGGGTCTTCCGTCTTCCAAAATCGAATCAAACTATAATACCGGAAAATATTCGAAAATGATGCATCATAGTAAAACCATAAGTTCAAAACATAATCGCATTAGAACAGCTCAATTTCTCCATTTTGCATCTGAAATTAAATTTCAGTCAGCCCCATTTCCAACATAATAGAATAGGGGAGCCATCATTCAGCCTAACGATCTTAACATCGTTTAAAGTCGTTAACACATTTAAATTGCCAAAATGATTGCCGATTCAGAAGTCACCGGGAGCTTGTTTGTACTCCAGTGTGCTACAAAATTAAAAATTATTTCTATTAGTTACATGTGAACGGTGTAGTGAACACAAAAAAGGGTAAATTGAGCGTAGCTCTAACTGCTTTTTGTCGTTTTGCCGTTATATTACTGCAGGGTTGGTCTTATTTGCTTCAGAACAATATCTACCATTAATTCACTTGTCGAAATTTCTTGAACGTAGGTATTACCGATTTTCGATTCTATACACTCATAGATTGGAGGAAACTAATATGGAACTAGAATAAATAAAAACAGATATCTCAAATGACAGAAAATACTTAGAGGAACACTACAAAGAGAAAATCAATAAAACCTTAATAAAACTCAAACGGTACATGGTATGCAAATAATAGAACTAGGCATGTCTGAATCACACATTTTACTTATAGCTAGAGAGCTGCAATGGTAAATATTTTCGGTATTTTCTGGCATGCCAAATATAATTATTCTTATTATATCGAATATGGGAAACAAAAATATGGTTATGAGAACCCGATTCATGAAACCCGCCGAGGCGCTTTTCAGAGGGCATTCCTTTAAGAGTCATGAATAAAAAAGAGTTGCTATCGGCGTACTTTTTACCACTTCAGTGGTAAATATATATATTCACCACTCATTTATGGTGAATATAGTTATATAGAGTGTTTCTTCTGGTTATATAAGGAATACGCCATATAAGGAATAAGGAATGGGCGCCAGACAGCCCTTAACATGCGTAATATCTCTAACTATTAGGTACCTAACTAATAAAAATTAAATTATACCTTGTTACGTTAACTTTTCGCTAGTGACATGAATTACTTTTGTTCTTTCTTTTTTATTGTTCTGTGACTCGTGGGATGATAGACTCGTGGAGGACTTTGACTTGTGGAGGATTGGGAAAGCACTGTCTATGTTTTTTTGTGGATGCTGGATTCGATAACTCGTTATTAAGAACTACCTTGCCGCAGTCCCGAGTATCGGTTGAAGAAGCATCTCGCCTGAGCCACTATTCGAAGCTGTTAAACATCCATTGAGGCTTCTTCTTTCTTTTGTGACTTCAGGTCATCTCTTATTTTTCTATTACTTCGTTTTCATTTTACATCTTGGAATCTCTGTTGGACAGTATAAATTGTACCCAGGACTGTGTCTAATCTACAGAACATCGATATATTTCCATTTACTTGGAGCGTTGGACTTGCCTTCTGCTGCTATAAAACCTTACACATAGAGTTGGATGCTGGAGAGGCCTACCTTGCCAGGACACTCACTTTAAATAACAAAGCCTAGTATTCGTATATATTGTTAAAAGCCACATCTTTACTTAAATATTTCCACCACTGAATTAGTAATATTTATGTAGGCATAGCCCTAATTTTATTTAGAATTGTTTTGTGGGAATTGTACGTGCGCGTGTGAATCTCCACGAGGATAGGTAAGTAGTTATGTTCTTCTTTTTTAGTAAAGATATGCAACTTCGAGACGTCGAAACACAGCGAGAAGATAAGTCGTTTAAATCGACGTAATTTCCATACGGAAATCTATATTCTTACTACTAGGGTTTAGCTGTAGTACTTACACACACTTAACTATAAAAAACACTATAAAAATATGTAGGTACCTTGTAGTTTCTGAAGCACTCACTAACAAACCGTTAAATTAAGAAATTAAGTTAAGTTAGAAAATATAACCACTAAATTATCAAACTATGCGAATAAAGGCAAACGAAAGTCTAAGAGAACTTGTAGGCCCCTCGTGGCTTATTTATAGGTTTCACCCTACCATTTCGGCTCGTGGCGAAATACACATGGTTTCAGTACCGCAAGGCATGGTATAGGTATCTCACGGTTTATTTTAAATATTTTCTATTTAAGGGAAGGGAATTTATTTACGTTACACGTCACACCCGGAACACCTATAGCGCCACCTTATTGTATATTATATCAAAATAAGCGGAATTAAAAATAAAAATCGACGTGTTCGTGGATTTTAGATAGAAACATTAGTCTAAAGAAATATCGAATTTATCCGTTATTTTTCTTACGCACTTTATAAAACTTATTTGTATTTTATTATTTATTTAATACCTACTATCTTCTTGTATTTCATGATGGTTGTCTAGCTGTTGCCATGCTACAGGCTTTAGAGTTTGACACCTGCTGTCACTGAATTATAAGGAATATTATATATACTATAATAGATATATTTATTTATTGTTATACATCTATGGGTTTATATTATATGATATATTTAAATTTTGTATGTTTTAGTTTATTATTATGTCATATTTACAGTGTTTCGCTAGCTTGAATTGTTTAAAATACTGAATTATTGCAGATGATGCATGTGCAGATGATGTTCTGACATCGCTCGAAATCATGCCAACAAATCTGCATCATTAGGTATTATTTTATATTTTATGATGTTTTTAGTTATCATTTTACTATATATTCTGTATATTTTTAACTATGTGTACCCATTTTTTAAACACTTTCTATTTATGAGAAATGACCTTTACATTAATAATTTGCTGAAAGTATACAAATTTTGTTTATTGATGTTTGTAAGACTTTTGATTTCTTTTTAATATATATATATATATATATATATATATATATATATATATATATATATATATATATATATATATATATATATATATATATATATATATATATATATATATAACTACATGAATATGATGCCGCTACGTATCAAATGATACCGGATCAGAAACTTCAGCTGGAATTATGAAAATTTATCTCTCTCCTTAAAATATTAGTAATTGGTCTAGCACGTACAATAATTTCAGCAAAGGCAAAATATGTACCGCAAAGTTCAGTTAGAATCCTCCACTCAAGCCAATATTTACTTAACTCAACTTATCTTAAATATCTGGAACACTGTAAAGTTCAATATGAATACAAGAAGTAAGAGGTAACAAAGTTAAGATGAAAGTTGTTGAAAAAGTTCGCCAAGGCATAGGATCAGGCAACGATAGCGTCGCGTTTTACAACGTTACAGGAAATCAAATTACACTTGATTGGATGAGTTGAAATTGGAAATAATCAAATTTTAGTCAAGTTTATGCTTTATTTATAAGCTAACATTTTATTAAATATGGGCAATAAGGGGTGATGTTTAATTAAGTCTTAACTTATAAAACGGATTTTGATTGCTCTCAGCATTCCATTAATTTACTTTTCTTGGAAGAACAAGAGTCAATATATATATATACATATATATATATATATATATATATATATATATATATATATATATATATATATATATATATATATATATATATATATATATATATATATATATATATATATATATATATATATATATATATATATATATATATATATATATATATATATATATATATATATATATATATATATATATATATATATATATATATATATATATATATATATATATATATATATATATATATATATAAATTGCAATGTTTCAAATATATGAAATGTTTAATATAATTTATAAGGAATTTTTTAGATATGAGATGAGAAACGTATATAGAGAGATATGAATAACCTTGAAGGTACTTACTTTGGTAACCTTAAACTGCAAATTCTATTGTTGAATGGGCGTCAGTTCACAAGGTTGTGAACAATCTCGAAGTCTTATACATTTTTCTTCGTACTTTAATCACTTTTGAAATATTTAAGATTTTGGATAAAAAGAAATTATCACTTTTTCACTAATCTTATTCTACCTGCGATACCATTCTTAACTTATGGGCGAACAAAGAAATTACTTGCTACCACTAAACTTCGATGCCATTGGTTCCAGTAGATTTCAACACTGAACATATATATGTATAGATGGATATTTGACAAAATATCCATATATTTCGTTGCAGTGTGTGATAAGCATTACAAATTTTAACGAGGGGATTATGACTTTCTGTCATTAATTGGCGTGAATTCTTTACTCAATAACTACATCGACATTATACTAGAAATTTTTTTAAACGATTTTAGCAATCGTCAGACTCTGATGTTTAACATAATTTGTAATTAGACCAGAAACGTCTCCAATTACAATAGGAGGCAATTAGGATCGATATGTAGGTGGAAGGACTACCAATGACAGAATTAAGGGCATAAAACCGGTAGCTAACTTATTCAAGTCTGTTAGAGGCATATCACCGTAAATCCGTAACTGTCTCAACGCGCTCTACGATGTCGTTACGCTTTACGACGGATGGATTATAGGCGTTCGGGGGAGATACCGAAATGCCCACGACCCTTATTAACTACCGAGGAGTCGGCACCGTTCGTACACATTGCACTTAGATGTGATAGATCAGCTTCGCAGACGATCGATATGGTACATTAATTAATATTATCCCATAGTGTTTGCAACTAATTATTATTACATAAGACTTATATAGGCCTTGAGAAAAGTGAAGACATCATTGAATCTTCGACTATCAAATTATGACGTTAAATAATTAATGGTAAAGTTAGGTTAGCTGGAAGCACTGCCAGATCACGTTTAACATTTATCTAGGTATTATATTTTGTTACTGAAAGTTTATATTATTGCCAAGAAATGAAAAATTTTATATCTCGATTTCTCAGCTGTGCTCAAGTTCATCTTACTTTCCAAAATTGATAGGATTCATTAAATATTTCTCATCAGCATTAGTTCAGTACATTGGTTATTATAAATTTTTTAATAAAGTGAAAAACTAAAACTATTCACTACTCGCTAACTTCGGGTTTCTGCACCCCTATCACCGTGCAATTCACGAAATTACTTTTCGGTAAATATGGAAGATGGCGCAAGACACAACTACTGATTTAGTTACTATAGTAGTTCTAACAAATGGACAAAATTGCACTGACCGCCTAAAGTAACAAATGCTGTTGCCACACGTAATTCTCAAATTTTTCAATTTTCTATTAAAATATCAAATTCCTATATAATAGTTGTATATTTTATTTATAAATGTCATAAAAGAATTATTGTGTATACAATAATATAGTATAGGCCAAGATGTTAGCCATTTTTACATGTATTTTCGTCTACTTTAATAGGCAATTCCGCATATAATTATTTTTATAGATAGAAGCGGCAACGCCGCACTATTCCAGACTGAACGCGAATATGGCAAGCAGTATATATCTTTTTAACTTATTGATATGACGGTAATCGTTCCTCTGCCTTAATTTACCAAGTATTGGCGGGTTGGAGGGATTTTCGCGCGTATTCTGCAATCTGTAACGGCCATTCGCGATACTGTATTGCGTTGGTTGAGATATACGTATTGCTGTTTTACTGTGATTGTGATACAATATAATATCAGTGAAGGATTGAAAATATTCCGAAACGTAGGCACCATCGAAAGATAGTTGAGAGGAAAATTATTTTATGAGTATTTTCCTGCATACGGAGAGATGGTGGATATATGTTCGGATTATACAGAAGCAACAAAGTCAAGCATATACATACTTATAAGAGAAGAAAAGATACATGGAAGTGTACAGCCACCAAAACCAAAAAGCGGTCGAAATAAGTTTGTAGTGGGAGATGCAAAAAATGCGATACGTAGAACGGTCCACGGTATCTTTAGAAATAACTCACTTTAACTAAAAATTGCTCACTTTAGATAAGGAGCTGCAAGTTATAAGTAAAAATTATACTATACCTAAAATGTGCAGAGCTTGTGTGTGGCAAAAATTTTGAAAGACATGAATTTTACGTTTGGAAAAGTAGGCACAAAGTGCCAAGCAACTTATCATATCATAGCATGGATTATCTTCGAAAAATAAAAATGTTTCGAAACGAAGGGCGGAAGGCGATTGAAAGCTGGACAACTCGTTTAAAATTTCCGTCTGGAAAAAGTGACACTTTAATCATAACGTATATTGGAAGTGATAGTGGATTTCTGCCTAATGGAGAATTGATATTTCAATCCAAGAAGACCTTCGACTACCACGAGGAAATGAATTCCGAAGTATACGATAAAACGTTTGCCGGCGTACTTGAACATTTGGAATCAAGTGTCGTGGTTATGGATAATGCGCCTTATCATAGACTAAAATGTAAAGAAACCAGCAATCGTGGAGAAAGAGAAAAATTCAAGAATGATTAACAGAAAAGGGCATTCCTTGCCAAGAAAATTACTTGAAGGCGGAATTATTGCAAGTTGCTAAGATACATGTCCATAAATAGAAGAATCTGGCCGTGGATGAACTGGCATTGACGCATGGTGTCACATCGTTGAGATTACCTACTTATCACTGAGATTGCTTTCACTGGTTTAACAATCCATATAACCCATTGTGATTAATATTGGAAATGGTGATAGCTAGAGTGAAGATGAAGTGGAAAGTGACTGAAAATAGTGATATTAGTGATTATAATATTAATAAATAGTGACATAATAGAAAATAGTGATTTTAATTACACGATTTTAACTTAAGTATTAAGGTATTGAGGTGTAAGGTATTAAGTAGTATTTTTATTTTTTGTTGAAAACGTTATTGTTTTTATTTTTCGTTGAGATTTTTTTCTTTATTTTGGAATATATATATTTATTTTATTTATTTTATTGTTTTTACTTTTTGTTGAGAATTTTTTGCTCTAATTTGGAATATATAATTATTTTATTTTTCCATTTTCAAGTTTATTTGTCACGGCTACTTAGCTGTTTGTTACATATTTATTTTTGTTTCTTGTGGGAAATATAAACTGGCGAACCATATATGCATATAAAACCTTCGACTTTTTACCCCCTAAAAAATATCCTACGCCCATGAGTAACACTTTGTAGGTCAGAGTTGCCAGTCATTCAACTATCCATACTTCTTAGAACCGCTGTGGTATCATAGATGACAAAAAAGTTTATTTTATTACCAACCTGAGAAATTATGGAGAATATTGAAGTAGGGTAGGTATTGCATTTTTTATATATGTATTTTTCACTATTTGTAAGGCGTAATGAGTCCTAGCATGTCCCACTCATATTTGTTATTTAATAATTTATACCTTATTTTATGAGAAAATGCAACTCGTGTATTGCACAACACAAACGCCATACGTGAATGTCGGATATCGGCGATCTGCATCGGACTGAGTGGTCATAAGGGATTTATTTCAATTCATACACGAAAAAATATGAATGATGTTTGGGTCAATATCAATAAAATTATTTTTTTACAGTTTCGGTTTACCTGCAAACCTATTATCTTATTATTAATATTATTTACAATAACTTACGTCCAACAGCAAATATAACTCTCTTAGTACCTCTCCATAGCTTTCTCTTTGTAAGTTGTAAAAAGTTACACTACCACAAGCGTCGGTTTTCAGTGAGGGGTGAAAAGAGGGGGAAATGGTAAATGTTCACAATTATCCTCAAATATCTCGAAAACTACGAGCCCTAGCGCAAATCTCATCTTATACGAAAATGATCTACATTAAATTTCGAACAAAAAGGGTCATATACATAATTATGGGAAAGTGAACGGTTACGGATATATATAGGGGGCAAAAATTACATAATTTCCGGACAATTTGGGGACTAACTGACTTAGTTGCGCATGGTCAGTGGCGTCCACGGGAATTTTATTTTTATTTTTATTAAGAGCTGAGCTGGCTTAGGCAAACATTTATTGCCCACTTTAGATCCCTATTGAATGAACTCCAAGGGGTAATAGTACGTGAAATAAAAACAAAGAAATCTTTACCGCTTCATATCATGAAAACTATTCACTTTACCATAATTCTATATGACAATTCTTATCCTGAATTTAATGTAATTATCATATCATTTGCGTATAGGATGACGTTAAGGCTGAGCCTCATAGTTTTTAAGATATTCACAAAAAACTGTACAAAACCAACACTTTACAGTTACACCCCTCAAATCCGACGCTCGTGCTCGTGTAACTTTTTAGGACGAACTATGAGAAGAGAATGGAAGCATTTCACTCTAGGAAGAATTTGTGTTAATTGTAAGTTTTGACCTAATTTTACTGTATCATTGTGTTTTGTGTATTAAAAATAAAATACCAACTACATATTATATTAATTTACTGTACTGCACATACCTTTACGAATAGCATATTTATATACTTCTCAATTAATACTGAACTAACTGAAGTCTATGTAAAGAATGTCTATATAAAGAAAAATTAAGTATTACAGACATACAAACCATGAGACAAAGTTGGGCAAATGTCACTTAATTCGTGGTTTCATGATGATCATGCATAGATGTACTTATTCGCTGAGAAAACGAGATTTGGCTAACAAAGAAGGATCAAGAGAAAAGATGACAATGAAATACAGAAGTCGTTTGAAAAGCCATTTATCGCAGAAAGTTTCTTAGTGTCGGTGGAACGTGAAGGTATTGCACGAGTCGAAATGTTTGCTGCGTTTCATTTATTACATCTATTGACCCTGATGCCTATTAACTTTGATTATATTAAGTGTATATTCTCAAAGCTATTAGGCATTATGTGTGCCGCGTTGGGTTAACTAATCCTTTTTTTTTAAATCGCATTATGACGTTGGTGGTTGTGTTCTTATATAAATATTAATAATACTACAAATAATTATATTATACTCATTCTTTTTCAGTGCAAAATGCCGATTTGTCGATATCGTGGCCCTAAGTTCGTTACTTAAACTAGACATTTACCTAACAGCCAATACTAAACAATTATTATTATAAGTAATTTGGGAATTATTTATTTTCCTTTGAACTTGTAGCTAACTTATCTTATTTTTCTCTTATTTTAGTCTCGCGATATGGTTGGGCAAAAAACATATTTTTTATATAAGGTCAACTTGATTAACTGGAACACCGGAGTAAGTCCGGTCATTTGCCAATTTCTGGTTTATTATTTGGCTATGATATTCCCACGCATTAAAAGTCATTCACAGTCGTTGCTTATGTATCGCGCATATATCGGAAGCAAATTCGCAGTTTTAATGATCGAGAAAAACATAATATTTTCATTGTTAAAAGTTTATCAGTGTAAATATTGATCAGTGGTAAATAATTTTGCATAAATCATGTTTAATAAAAATAAAATTGTGTTTTGGGAATGTACTGGTTTAATTTTAAAGAATTTGAAGTAACTTAAACATATCGTGTCTTCCGACACCGGGTAAATAGAACTTATATGAACGTACGTTCCAGTTACCCGGAATTCAGATATAACCTTGGTTAACTAACTTGGAATTTTTGTTTCTTTTAGTGCTAAAATGGTCAGGACATATTATACCAAAAACATCTAAAGGTGCAGGTACTGAAACGTACGTCAAAACTGAACATACTACTATTCACAGCCAAAGAGAAGAAGAGTTTGTACTAGCGCAGAAATTCTCGCTACCGAAGATTATTTCAAACGAAAAGGGGAGGAGAACAGCACAAAGGTTGAAGGAAAGAAACTATAAAAAGAAAAAGAGGAAGAAAATAATAAAAGAAATACTAATGACAAGAAAAACTTCGAAACAAAATAGTGACTCATCCTCGAACATATCTTAGAAATAAGAACTAGAAGAAAATTATATTGACGAAGAACACGATTTGGTAAACGAGTCCTTATCCTTACAAGAAGATGAAGATTGAAGTAAAGAAAATGTTCTACCGTTCATACCGTTCCATCGTATTGCTCAACCATCAATATTAATGTAAAAATTATAGGCTATACATATTTTATATTTATACATATATACATTGTTTGTATTTTATAATCTACTATTTATGCAAATAAACATTATTATAATATATTATATATATATATATATATATATATATATATATGATATATATATATATATATATATATATATATATATATATATATATATATATATATATATATATATATATATATATATATATATATATATATATATATATATATATATACAGGGTGAGTCAGTTTTTTGTAGACAAACTTTAACAGGGGATAGAACGCACGTTTTTAAAAAGAAAAGTGCCTATAAATATATGGCCGATCTAGCTTCCTAAGGAAGATACAAGGTGTTAAAGTTTCATTTTTTTTTACAGTATAGGTGTAATATTTTCTGAACGGAATGATATATTCACTAAATATTTTACACATATCTTAACCTGCATAGGATCAACATATTGTATTGTTCCTGTCGAAAATACTATAGTGGATGTTACTTTTTTCGGGTACTTCGGATATTCTGCATAAAGGAACTTTTTTTTCGTACGCCACTGACATTATCTGATACATATTTCTAAAATAACGGCCCCTTAGTAACAATTTTGATCTCTTGTAATTTTGCTCTAACTACGACAGTTTTAGAGATATTGGCCGTTGTTTCTCTGACAGTGTAATGTCGTTATTATATTTTTTTTCTCGAATTTTCTTTATGACTTATAAACGAACGCTTAGATTTTTTCATGTTTGGGGGATAATGCCTATTAATTAAGGCGCATAAAACAAGCGGTAAGAATGTTCAAAAACTTGCACAGTGGCGCCCATATCATTTTCAACCTGTTCAAGGTTTATGTCCAGGTGACGCTGAACGAAGACTTACTTATTGTAGGTGGGTTCTTAACTCCATTCAAAATAATAGGGATTTCTTATCCAATATACTGTGGACTGATGAATCTTGTTTTACTCATCGTGGTATAGTAAATTTTCACAATCTGCATGTATGGGCACATGAAAACCTACATGCCATTCGACCACGAAGTTTTCAACATGAATTCAGTACAAATGTCTGGATTGGAATTTACGGCAACCACGTGTTTGG
>CAXKVY010018480.1:2300000-2310000 GCA_964058915.1 Tetropium fuscum
AGGTATATCAGATACTATGATTACTATGAAGTATTGGAGAGAGGGCATCTGAGATTGATTTATTATTATTTAAATAAAAATTCTACACCTGTAATTTTCAGCAAATCAGAAGCTTGATATTTGTTTGATTACCATGGCTACCCAAAAAATTCAGAAAATTATCTTATATTTCATGAAAAAAAATATTTTGCAGATAAATTTTTTGTTTCTTAGGTTGACATTTTCTTCGTGTTAAATTTTTGCATATTAAGTATTAAGTATATTATAATATGGTAAAAAGGCAAATATAAATATAAGAAGAAGAAACTAAGTTTATTACAGATATAACTTTCATTGTATATATTTCAATAATAAAATTCTTTTTCACCTTAGCCAATTTTTCTTTTTTAGAGGTTTGCTGGATCTTTACTGATCCAGATTTACTTATCAGATTTCTGGGTATAAAAAAATGTAATATGTATATTACTTTGAAAAAAAATAGTTAACTTAGAACAACTTATCAGCTTGTGTTTGACAACAATATGTAGATTTTGTTTATTTATCCCTGGTCTACGACTAGGAATAATTTTCAAAATATTCGTGATTCTGGAAAAAGATCTGGTAATAATTCAAGAAATCTCCCCATTACTAGTGAGAACTTCAGAAATAGCAATATCCTATATAAATAAAATGTATACCGAATTGATGTTTTGCTTGACAATCAATATTTTAATTTGTGATAAAAATTGTCTTGTCGTTGTTACAGAAAATGTCTCCAGGGTGCGCAGAATTTATTATCCATGATTTTTTAAAGCTGCACCTCTGGTCCGCAAGTTTTATTACTCACTGCTAAATTATAAAACATCAGTAAATACATACATTGCCAGACACTTTTTGATGTATAAACATCTATTACGGCGGTATGAGGGTAAATTTAGGGAAATGGGACGGAAATATGAAAGCGGATGTGACAACATACCAATCAATTATCATGCACAGTACCTACCTACAAAATTAATTCAGCTACGATCTGATAGATGTCGTTTACAACGCCAACCTCCATGGTAGTATGTTGTGTTGCTTACCTTATTAAAAAAGTCCTGCCTGATGTATCGAATCAGCGATCCCTGGTTTGAAAAGTGGGGCTTGAACCGCTACACCATCATATGACTGATATATGCTTTGTTAAATCTCGTATACTTGGTGCTTTGTTAGGGCGGCGGTTAGCATGCACATGATGCAAGTGCAAGTACAATGGACTCAGGGCCCATGTGGCAGTTATAATATTAAAAGTTTGGGTTTGTAGCATTTCATTACATAGAGAAATAAGCAAAGAGACGAATAATAAGGAAGACACACTTACCAGTATATCTGGACATACACGCGGAAACGATCCAGTTAGAAGTTGATTTCACCTCAATGAAGGCGAAAGAGCTTGTATAACTTCTCGCATGTCCCTCAGGCGATACCATCAGATGAAACGTTCGCTCGGAAAAAATAAAAACAAATACACTTGCAGTTCGCATCCATTTGCAATTTGTTTTTGATATATTATAAATTAAATTGAGTTAACATTATTGTTTTTTATTTTATTTCCTATATTAGATAATTGCGCGTGCTACTGATCACCGCATTCCATTAATTTGCATATAAAACGAAGCATTTCATATTGTATATTTTGGCGAATGCGCTGGTGACATACCAGAGTCAAATTAGACATCTCTGTGGAAAAAAATTCTAGAGTTCGATTTTTGTGAGCGCTTCCTTTACATCCTACCCAAGTAGACATATCAAAAGTCTCCGAGGGTAGGGGGTGAGATGGAAGAGGGGGAGGTATTAAAGGTACCAGTTCAGTTTATCGCTTATATATCGCAAACGATCACTCCTATCGAGTTTTACCCCCTTACAAAAATTAAAGCTGACCAAATTTACCGGTTATATACATTTTTTAAAACATCATTTCAGAAAATGTGCTTCGTGTGCTGATTTGAGAAAACCAACATTAAATAGAATTTATTTGGTCCAACACTTCATTAGAGGATAGGGTGGGTCACGACGGCCTTGAAGTCTTCCGAATCGTCAACCTAAACATTGAAAACCGAATTTCAGTTTTGTTCAGCACATATTAATAGATATATGATTTAATGTAGATCATTTGAATAAATCTGACAGTAAATTGAATGTATTGGGTCCAACAGTTTATTAGATGGTGTCATGGGGTATATCAACTATTCCGGATTATCCTCATATGCTGAATTTTCGTCTTCAACTGGAAGGCCATTATTGCACGCGCCCTCACAGTTACCGCATATTGATGAGCAATGGATACGTGCCTTGCGGCAACCACAACGTATGCCACTGCCTTTGGTGCAGCTGCAGAATACTGTCGAAAGAATTGCAGCTCGGACAGGTTGATCTAAGGTTGTCAAGGGTTGAAGATCTCCATCTGCTCCTTTCATCCAACCCCAATCAGTAGGTTCCATTTTGTTACCCAGCCACTCCTGAAATTGAAAATAGACTCTGTAAGAGTGTTGCAGTGCAGAGCCTTTAGCTGGTGGTAGATAGAGGTCTCGCTTCATCCTTGTAGTGGACTTTAGGAATTCTGCGTAGCGCTGTTTACCCAGGTCTGTAACTCTGGCATTGTACATTGCTAGGATATCTGTTCCTGGCGTTTCAAACTTCTTCAGGTGTTGAGGTCACGTGTTGTATAAAATATGTTAGCGATTAAATGTAGGATGTTGTCTCTCATTAATAATTTAGCAATTATTGACTTGCCTTTTCGAAATATTGCAGAATTTGTATCGCAGCCGCTAAAACCGTGAATGAACAAAATGCTCTTGGCAAAATCAAGTTCCTGCAATTCCTTGGAGGAATAACTTTTGCTTTTCTTATTCTCCATCTCAAGTTTGAAAAACTTTGTTTTCCGTTTCCCTTGGAGTGAAAGCAATTAGAAGGACCAGCAAATCTACTTCCTCGCTGATGACAACCACATTCTGCTTTCAACACACATTCTGCTTTCTCCAAGGCGGTATATGTTGTTGCTGAGTTGTCACTACCATATCTTCGGTGAAATCAATGTCGACTGATGTGGTGGTGGTGATGATGGATGGTGATGACACATTCGGAAAAAAGGCTACTAAACACATTCATGCTGTTAACAACTTGGGCTGCCACCCTCGCCTTGCAACTCACTGCATTTGTACGTTAATAATGCATTGATCCCACTAATAAAACAAATAAATATATTGTATCAAATGATATTTTGATGAGTTTACATTTATGTAAGCAGAGGATCGTTGATTTATTTTATCTTTCATCTTCACAGAGATTGAAACCATTTGGTCTTCACCGGAATTAGCTAATCTCGCGAATAAATAGCGGTTCTGCAAACAGGCAAATACTACCCGGAGATAATTAAAAAGTCGTCGAAAGTCAAACAACAATTGCCGTAAATAAACTCATTTGCCAGGATTGATAATCACTGATTCCGCACTGTAAAATAGAAATTGAATTTTCAGTATTACGTAATTACTGGTGAATTCAAATTCTGATTGATCGGAAAAGTAAATTTATTCCAACGTTCGGATTGTAATTCGTTTAACATTGATTCATGAAAAACCGCTCAGAATTAGAAGAGCTTGTCTTCTTTAATGCGCCCTCATATTTTCTCATATTCAATTTTGCACACGCGGATATATTCGGGTGAATAATTTTTATTTGTATTTCTTTTTTCATATTTGAAAATACAAAACGTTAAGGAGCAGGGAATCGATTTTTAATCCACTTCAAAAAAAGGAGGATCTTCTCAATTCGATTGCATGTTTTTTTATGTGGATTACCGCAGAACTCCGTCATTTATAAATCAATTTTACAAATCCTCTTTTCGTTGGAAAGGGGGTTCCATTTTAGTTTTTATTGTATTTACCAAGTAAGCACACATTAGCAGAATCACACTTCTTAATTCACATTTTTAAATTTAATATTAGAAAAACAAGAACATTCTGTAAGCCATGTTGTTCATATTTCATATTCTGACTTGTATTAATACTCATAATTAATGATGAAACGAACTTACCTTGAGTGAAGGTCGAGCCTAATAATTGTATGACTGCCTTTTTACTGCATGATCACATAGGTATAGTGTTTTCGTTTGATATACAAACTAGAGCAAAAAATTAAGCCGCATTTTACAAAGAAAACCCGTACCAATTACTACAGAATTAGTAAATCACATCACTATGCAATACAAAAGGATATTTAGTGTAAAATTGTATAATAGAACTTGGGTCTCCAGTCCGCGGCTTACCATATCTTTCGCTATCCCTCTTCAACGCATATAAATTCCATTTCGCTTATCGCTCATTTAGAAGACACCTGCATGAACAAGCCGGCTATTTACTGGCTTTAACGAAACGCAAGCACTATAGTACCTCTATTATTCTCCACTTGAGTGCAGCACAATTTTATTCTTGCTTAGTGTGGGTAATTGTTTAGCCGAAAGGGACGACGGATCATGTAGTAAAAAGACATATAATAATCATTAATTATTATAGAACTTCATTTAAGGTAAGATCCTTTAATCATTAATTATATTTCCCGCCTGGTGATGTGTCTATCATGTTTTATGATGTGTTTTGGGAACTAGTTTTTGGTGTGATGTCGCGTGTGGTACTATAGCTGCACCAGGGAGCAGGATTCCAATGATAAACGAGTAGCAAAAGAGTGAGCAGAGTGAGCAAGTTGGCTATAAGCTACATATGTTAATTTGATTGTTGCCGCCTACGGAAGTCAGTATTTACACAACATAAATAAGAATAACTGTTACTTATAAGATTGGACTAGGCTTTGTAGCATTTTGTAGTTTGAATTCGTTTCTACACCACCCATAAGGTAAATCTATCTGTTCTTAAGTTGTATCCCACGTAGCCCTATTCCACTATAGTAATTCTACTCATTTTACTCATCAAGTGCCTCAACACTGAGTTCAATTTCTTCAACTTTTGAATTGAGACATATTTGCCCGTGGCAATTGGAGCAACATAGTTGAGCAACTCAATCCAACTTTGACATAACGGCATCATTTTCCAAAACACCTCTTGCAGTTGCGAGACTTTAGATGAAGAATGGAAACTGGTGACGGTGCCTCTGTGGTAAAAACTGGACATAGGTCGTTCCTCATTTTTTCCAACCCCACAATGTTTAATATAATGGCTTGCAAGAAATTAGCCAGAGTAATCAAGCATTAAAAATCCAAGTGGCTGACTACAGCATCCCATAATGCGCAATCCTCATTTTAATGCATATCGTCCTTTAGAAACTAAATAAAATCCAAATTAATGCAACGGCAATCAACCATAATTACTAAATCAATTACTATTCAACATATTTTGCATATACTGCGGCACCAAACTAGATTATAAACGAATTTATTTGTATCGTAATGATGACACAATTATTTACACTGCTATAACTTCGAAAATCATTTTTAATAGAAATGTTAATGTACCATGAAACGAAGCCGTTATGAAATTGAGCGATGCTGTTCCTATGGGCATTATTAACATTCAGTCAAAATCTATAATTGGCTTTTGTAAACTGATACGTCCTCTCATGTGAATTATAATTACTAAAACACATCGTTACTGAACTGTTTATTAGTGGGTAATTGATTAATTTAAAAAAAACTGGAACGATCGGCTCGTTTCAGTCTAATACTATTTATTAGATAGTTTCAAATTATTTGCACATACGTGTGCTCAGTAATGTATACCGCATGGTAATATAATCATTTGCTTAAAATTTTGTATTCTAAAAATTGAATTTGACAGTTTTTCGTTAAAATATATAATAATATAATAACAGTAATAAAAGTGCATCGTCTTGAGGAGGGGGAAACGGACAAAATATCGAGATTTACTCTTTGGGCTCCGCGGACTGTATCCTGATCATTTTTCTAAGATCGTGGTGGCCACAGTCGCACATGAACTGTGTAGATAAACAAGAGTACAATATGTAACTTGATATTGACATAAGTAATTCTAAGAAAAAAATTATATATTTTTTATAAAATTTTTTTTATAAAATCCCGCGACAAGCGTAAATAAATTGATGGGGTTAAATTAATTTTAAGTTTATTTTCTTCTTTTTAGAGCTTTTCAATAAAAGCTTCAATAAGAGCTTGTTATCAAACATGTTTTTTACTATCAATTTATTTTGCTTAATTTTTTAGTTATGGCAAGACATGTTTCTAACTAGTCCGCCATCTTGTGCGATCCGCCATATTGGATTTAGAATAACGTTACTAAGCCAAACATGCTTGTCATCTAAACTAAACATGTATGCAAAATTTCAGCTCAATCGGTTGAGGATAACTGCTTAAAAAATCAATTGCAAGATTTATCCCGAACAAACATACATAGATACATATTTACATAGTTACAAACATACAGAGCAAGTAAAAAAAAGAGCTTGTAAAAATAAATTGGGTTAAAGGGTCCTTTATGATGAGCCATCGTTTGTCAAATTCGGATAAGGCAAACTCAAGTTACGTCACTTTAAAAATTTCAAATTTTTATGCTTCACACTGCAGTTGTCATAGTACATTCCAAAATTTATAATTTGTGTTAAGATGTTATTTTAGAGAAATTAACGATTTCCTGAAATACTATAGCAAATATGCCCATTCGCGATGAAATATTTTAAATCGAATTATTTTGCCCATATTCGTAGATAGATTTTTTACCCCAATATCGTAGCATGAATGACGACATGAAACAGAACAATACTAAATGTATTTTTGTGTTCTAGTTTTTAGTACAGCGATAAAGGTAAAACGAGGAATAACGAGCTCTTAGTGCGTAAAGATTTATAAAAAAAAGGAAGAAAATAAGTCGATCCTGGTATATGGAAGGGCTTTATCCTATAACGGCGCCATATACAGCGTCCCTTATTAATAAAATACCTGCCGAAAAACCCCAATAACTTTAAAGATACCCAAAAGGCAATATAATAAGTTAGGTTTCCGCAAAAAGGTAAAGTATTTTTGTCGATTCTCAAGGGAGTGCTAGTTGTATTTGTACGGTGTGGTCGGATCTGCGCTATTATATAGTCCTGCTGGATCCTGCAGGGAATCACTCTCCTACTGCCTGCCATAACAGCGTGTTCCAACGAGCCCATATGCGACTGGAGTGTATGTTTGCCAGACGTGACCGACGAGAACTAGGTTAATGTTGAAATTTTCAGAAAAATTATGAAACTCAGACCAGGTGTGCCGTGTGATGCAAATGTGCGAATAGTTCAATAACTAAACTAGACTATATGCCATGGAAAATTGAAAACTTGTGTCTTTTGTTCAGACGTAGAAAAAAAATAAAATCATTTCATAAGTTATTACAGAACAAAATGTAGATTTTGTATGCCAGTTCTCGGTATTTCTTGTAAAAATAATACCTATAGTATTAGGCCAGTCAATTTATACATAAAAATCGGGTCTTGCAAAAGATCATGAAGTTCTAATTTTGTAATATGTTGTTGGGACCTACACCAGTGGTAACAGATGAAGTAATCACCTTCGAATGACCTGTGCTGAGCTGCTTAATGCGATTTTTTGCACTTGTTTCGGTTCTTGCTCAATATTCTTTTGGCCATGTATCTTGCAATTATTGGGAAAAGTTGTCATTGTACAAGGAAAGTCCAAAATACCAATAATGTAAATAGTTTTGAAGAAGTGTATAAAATTTATTTCAAAGTTAAATATTTGGCAATATTGTTTAATTTTTACAGAACGATAAAATATGTATTTATTTTGATAAGTTATATGTCATTACAACTTCTTTAATGAATAATCTTTAATTGAGACATCATTGAGTCAGTGCTAAGCAAAAATCTATTGTTATTGGAGAAGACGTGGATCTCCTACCTGACGAAATTTAAAATTAAAGATGATGAATGTAATTCATTGTTAAAATAATATTTTCTTAATCGAAAGATGGCATTAATGTAACATGTAATAATCTTACATCTTATATTTGAAAAGTAACAGAATATATTAAAAAGTCGAAATTTGAAACAACCGCAGAAGGATAGCATCGATGCTTTACAAATGTATCTGTCATCAGGCTGTTCAGAATTTGCAATACCTCGATTATGCGATAGCCGTTGGGGGAAAATCTCGAAAAGACTTTTTAAACTTTTTTCATGTCAGATAACCCCATTTTATTCCTTCCGCTGAAAAAGCAGCGCCACGAAGTAGTATGCCTCCTGCATTCGCTCACTCCCTAGATTTATGGGTTAATTTAAAATTGGTAGTAAATCATACCAACCTGACACATTCCTGTATGATTTACAGGAGTGTATGCTGAAAACTCTGCCGGCGGCGGTACAATTTTTAAATACATTTCCCATGCGAATAGTTCTAAATGGTAATTCGAGTCTTTAACTATTCTAGCTACCTAAGCTAAAATAAGTTCCCTCATGATAATAGTACAAAGTGGAGTATCTCGATCTGAACGAATCTTATAAATATTATCACTTTTATTGATTTCTTATCACTTCTTACACTTTCCATAAGAAAAGTAATGGTTCCAGAAAAATATCCTGTGGTTGGCATTGGAAAACTACTAATTCAATACAGCTTGAGCAAACTCAAGTAAGCCGCGAAATGCGAAGATAAAGAAGAAAGTCCGATACAGCAGTCATAGAGATAGGGAACCGTAACACTAGCTTTGATACATTCCATGCAGCAATTTTACTTGGCAAGGTATATATAGTAGTATATCTAATGATTGAGAGATACATTTGTCATGCATAAAGTCCCTCAAGGAACTATATTGGGACCTGTAGTATTTAACATATACATCAATGACTTGTCGAAAATACAAACAGAAGGATACATAATTGCTGTTGCTAGCGACACTGCCAATTTTTATGAGGATCACTCTTGGAGTAATTTGAAATAAATAGTTGAAAAATATATGCTTAATAACTTATTTCCTTTATATGATGGTCAGACTGTATACTTACACTTCTCTGGGTACTATAATACCTTAGCAAATTTTCAAAACACAAAATTTGATAAAATCAATCAGGTTATCGTCATTCAACCTGCTGAAAAATTACTTACCTAAGAATAGTAATAGACTACACTTGAGATGGGCCTACAAATAGAACTTGTCAAAAAAAGCTAAGAGATGTGCTGTATAAGATCAAAAATATTAATGGCTTTCTGGATTGGAGATAATTAAAAGCAATTTATTATGCATTAGTTGATAGCCATTTAACATACGGTATCATCGCTTGGGGATCTGTAGACAAAACATACGTTGAAGATCTCAGCATATTACAACCTATAATAATACTAAAAGTTATCACAAAAAATAATGCATGTAACCCTCAAATGATCTTGATGTCAATCAAGTATATTACTTTGAAGGCTCAACAAAGACCCATATGGAGTATAAATGAATACCAATTTGCAACATTTTAGATATGAAATTTGTGTAATATTAACTATCTAAAATCTGGTTTTGAAATGTTTAGTTATTAGGGGGTAGGTCCAAAGTTAGGTCCCTCCATTCATCATTGCCTACTATCAGGTATTCACACTTCTTCAAATTCTTTGTATGACCAGCGAGTTCGTATTCCTCATTGAGCTTTCTAGTCATGTAGCTCAGATCTTGCTCATCTTCCGCTATCACAACTTAGTCATCTGCAAAAATAGGCTGTATAGTGTCTCGTCTCCTACTTGCAGGCCCATGTTTCGACATTTACGGACCCATCCTCTCAAGACTTGATCTAAGTATATCTTAAACAGAGTTGGAGATAAGCAACAACAGCTTTGTCTTAGCCCCTTAATTGTTCTAAATAATGTAAACACATAATATAATGAAATTTCTGTTAGGGGATCTTAGGGGTTACTTTGTTAAGTTACTTATATATGTTACTTATACATATTAATTGTCATACATATGCCTCACTACTTCAATAAATAAATATGAATTGATTATTATTTTTATTTTTTGGA
>CAXKVY010018480.1:2315000-2502500 GCA_964058915.1 Tetropium fuscum
CCCGATTTAGAAACCCTACGAAGTACCAATTGCGGATATTATTTATCCAAAATATTGACGAACGTGAAATGGACCAAGACCAAGAGGGTCCAATCGAAGGATATTGTTGCACCTGTAGGTTCTGAGCCAGAACACTGGGGTCCTGTGCCCACGTAATCAGTGTTTTATGGTATTTGGTATATGCTAGGCACCAACAAGTTGTAAAATATCCCGATCGTGCCCTTCTGAGTTATATTAAAGATGCAGATAACAGATGGAATCCAAATAACGACCAGCTAAAAGTTAATATTGAGGACTAGAACCGTAACATAGTTATCAAAGAAAACAGTCCCACAAATACATCCATTCACACACATAGCTACTTACACACACATCCTACACCATACACATATGCACAACAAACTACACATGGGATTAGACACCCGTCACATCGCCGTCGTTGATCCTGGATAAGGCAGAGAGTGGAGCACAACCCTATATTTTACATAAACTTAAATATGTATATACAAAAACACCACATTGCCTCACATAGCCACTATTTTGTGGCTACTAAAACTATTTTGTGACTTAGGGTCAAACTATTGTGTGGCGTCGTTCTCCTGTGTCATATGCGATTTCGAAAAATCCTGATTTTGTCAACTCTTTGTGGTCCAGTTTAAAAACGATATCTTTTTGGGCGCCAATGTTACTAAAAATTTTGATAGGGATGATGTCTTAACGTCATATTCGGGAAATTTGACGTAAGCCGTATTTTTCCCTATAATGTGCGCCGGGTCCTTTAATCTAATATGTCTGAGCTAAATAGAGAAAATAGACAAAGTAACATATATATTATTTATTTACTTAATTACAGGGCACAGACCAATAATAAAAAGTCCAATAATAGTGCTGACTGATAATGACAAAAAAATAGGTACATACATATACAAATATACATATATAAATAGATTAATCTGTCGATTAGTCTGTCGATTAATAAAGTACATTACTTATCAAAAATCCATTCAAAAAGCATTCGGTCATGAGGTCCAAAATTATTGGCAAAACCGATTTTTTTTAAAAATTCTTTCCGAGATGTAAAAACCCTTCAAAAACCGTTCGATCCTGTTTTTCCAGATAGATAAAGTACCAAAATCTAATCGACAGAGAGAATTTGATGTTTTGCCACCAAATTTTCGAAATTATGGGAGAAAATGTCTGTCAACCATTTTTGCACCTAATTGGACCCATAAGAAGTGGTGAAAAACAATCGACAGACAATTTCATCCCTTACACAATTTTTGGCCAACCTTCAAAATTTATAAAAAAGCAGAATAAAGTGTTTATTTATCTATAATACCCTTTGTGCTGGTGCAATATTCATTAATATGTTGACAGAAAACCAGGAGAACCAGACAAAGCTAAAAAAATTAATTCTGCACCCCAACTTATAGGTGATCTGTTGTGTTGTAATTACCCTCCGAGAACTTGGTCATGGTAGTGGTAGGTTTTCCTGGTTTTCTTCTACAAGTCTACAAGTTTTCTTCTACAAGATATGAACATGAATCTACTTTTTACTGAATGGCGAACTCTGAAGAAAATCAAAACTCTAAGTGACGATATTCTTCTAGTTTACTTTATAGAAAAATCTAAGTCTATGAAATCTTCCACGTCATGGATTCGATTATCAATGCTAAAGAGTTGTTTGGCCATAAAATAAAATGCTAACATCAACAAATATCCAAAAACTATTGATTTCCTAAGTGTCAAGCTTAGGATACATACCGGAAAAAGCAGAACAATTAACCAAAATTTTATGTGAAGCTCCAGATGAACAATATCTACTACCAAAAGCAATTCTAACGTTTGGGATCTTTAGTGCGTATCGAAATGATTTAATACGAGATGGATCACGTGATCGAAAAACTCATACATCAAGAAGTTTCATCATTACCATTGAAGGATGTACATTTGAGTCCTGCACGCTTATTGTAAATATGCAGCCCTACGACCTAAAAACTTATATGTTAAGCAAAATATATATTAATTTGCATAAATTCTCCTTTACTAGTTCTATAATAAAAATTAGGTATTCAGGATTATATCCTATGTTTCCTCTAAATCTTGAATATAAGCAACCCTTGATAGTTCAGTTATGGGCCACAAGCGGCACAATGGAAAGGCATTTAAACAACCATTCAATATAATTCGCCGCCTATCAGATTGCCCAACTAAATCCCTAGCCGTTTGTTAGAGAACAAGCGGTCATTACTGACTGTACATGACTCCCAAGGCAAACTAATCAATTTCGTAGCTCTTTAGGAAAGAAAATTTGATTCGAGCAACGTTAATTATGAAGTTCAGTGCCGTATTGACGTTTTTCCTGGCTTACCAACTTACCTCAAGTATTTATTTAAGGAAGTAATTAAAGAAGTAGCAGACTAATGATAGCCCCTTCTGACTGTTGTGTGCAATCTACTCTTTCAGATATCACAATCCGCACTTGAAACTCTTCCCCTCACTACCAGTGAAGTTTCCAACGTGTGGGTGAGGTATTCTAGGCACGTAACTCGCTGTTATTTACACCAGAATAAAAGCATAGCAGCTCTTTTCTCAATCGAAAATATGTATTGTGTCAGGTGAAGGATTCTGAACTGCTTGCTCGTGGATTTATGGCCAGGCGAATTTCGCAATGTAGTTTAAAAAGTAGACATTAAACGTTATATTTTGCTGATATTTTACACCTGAGTTTAAAATATGAAAATTAAATTGAACATACCAATGCGCATTAGTATATTTCAGTATCTCTCACAGTGTATGCGACATAGGTACTTTCACTTCCGATTCATATCTGGTGAAGTCGAAGATGAATTTTTGTTTTAGGAACGCAATGCCACATGTGGTGCCTTAACACGAAAATTACACAATTATATATCCCTTGCCCTAAAACACAATAACTTTTGTCACAATATTTGACCAGACAAATACATGCGTGTACATGGCATGGGGTGTCCATAGGAATTTTATCGCCCGACTGACCACATAATAAAGATACGTGTACATGGCATAAGATCCTCCAAGGAGGACCAGACGGTTGACCAAATTATTTGCAGACTGTTTTGCGACGGTTAAATTACAAAATTCAATTGCCTGCCGCGGCAGTTATGTACTCATTCCCTTTATAATAAGTAAAGTCTATGATTTACAATATGTCGGATCATTTCCTGGGTATGTAGAGAAATTCCTCTTCTACCGTCGCATCCCAAGTTACTCGCTGAGCGGGAACTTCGGCCGACTCATCTGGTACGGGGTATCTGCAGTGCCTTGTGGTACGAGACTTTGATATCGTAAAAAGCGACGGATATGAGTGAAACCATTAAACTGCGCTCGTACACGGTTCGTCCCTAAGCGCATATAATGTTGATTTATTGTCATCTGCAAAAAATGCCATTTAACGCCATTTAACGATAGATCAAAGGAGTTACCCGACGTATTGCATATCTATAGACTTTGAAAATAAATTACCGGACTATTTCAAAAGGTTAAATTCATGTTGCGTCTACAAATCCATGAAAAAAACTTGGATTAATGGTCAACCTAGGGATTTAATTCAGGAATTATTTATCTAATATATTCCTTTTGTCTTTATATACATGTGTATATTCATAAACATGTTTCATTAAAATCATGGATCAATTTGAAAACTGTTACAATTAAAACTAAATTAATACAATATTATTCTAAACAAAAAATTGGGAATGCAATCAAGTCATTTCAGAAAAAGTTTTCTTTTGTCCGATCCCATCTTAAACACCTTTGAACCAACTTATTCAAGGAAATGGCACGTCAAGCCGATATTGGACAGGCAACCGGATGGCGAGTGGTAATCTGGGACTTTGAGTAGTACATATATATATATATATATATATATATATATATATATATATATATATATATATATATATATATATATATATATATATATATATATGTACGTAATGTTTTTGTTCAATTTTCTAAACTTAAACAGCTGTAATGGAGTAAAACAGAACTAAGTATCAATAACCGGCAAATTTAACAGTAGTTTGGCATCTCCGTATATGGTGCTTTCAATAAGTGCAGCTCCAGTAGCTATCCCATTGCACAGTACTCGTACCAGCTGCGGTATAATAGCTTGTGTGCTAAATAATGAGACTATAAATCTAGGTGTTGATGTCGCAAACCGGCTTTTTGCTATAGCATGTTGTTGTCCCCGGTAAACATGATTGTTGATTCACGGATGTTGGGTCCGCACCGCAGACTTCTCTCGTACATCATTCCATTGTCACAGCCCCCTAAAAGGGCCGTTAAGAAGTCTTAATAAATCACCAACTGGACCACAGGTGTTGCCTCAAATGGAATCTTTACTTCCTCTACGAGTTCCGGGATTATATCAATTCTTGGCTAAATATAAAAATTAATCAGATAGATGAGGCGTGACGCGACATGATTTATAGGAAAATTGGAAGAAGATTAAAGATCCTCTTCGATATTATGTATATTCATATGTTGCATTTCTAATATTTTTTCAAGAGCGATTGAATCAAGTAAAATATTTGTTGTTATTCATTAATATCAAATATTTCAGGTACGACTAATTTTATTAATTATATTACACGATTTTCGAATAGGATATCATTATTAATAACTTCGCAATAAAATATTACCAATTTTATATTAGGTCAAATGTAACACTATTTTATTCCCTTCCAAAATTGTCTTTAATATTCCGGAACTACTTAGATTCGGGAATCTCGCACAGCTAAAGCTAGACCCGGAAAACTACTTCATGTACCTAAAAATGACACAGTTGGCTTGAGAGTTCAGCAACTTAATTTTCTTGATAAAACTATAATAGTATTATATAGTACTAGTACTATTATAGTATAAAATACTAGTTTTACCTTTTTTAAAATACCATTTTATTTCTATAAATAACAATAGAACTAACTAAAATAAAAATTTCATCATCATCATCATCATCATTCTCGTAGAACAGAACACAACTGCATGGCTGACCACAACTGCATGGCGGAAAGGGCAATTTAAAGACTGGCTGGAAGAAAGAAACATTGAACACGATGATTCACTACTTAAAGCTGAATTGTTGACACTGGCAAGGCAACATTTTCCAGCTTTCAAGAAGTATGTAGTGGATGAAATGGCGAAAGCAAGACGAATGGAGGTAATTCAATTGCCTCCATATCACTGCGAACTGAACCCAATTGAGCTTATTTGGGCGCAAATAAAAGGGAAAGTTACTAGAGAAAATACAACATTTAAGTTAGCTGATATGAAAAAACTTCTCAATGATGCAATCAAATAAGTAAATGCGGCTAACTGGATAAAATGTATAGACCATGTAAATACTCCGCGATGGATACTCCGGATACTCCCGTTAAACCAGTCATAATAAATTTAAATGAAGACAGTAGTGAAAGTGACTTATTTTCAGATAGTGAATAGTGATATGAATTCCTGAGTTTTTGTGAAGAATTCTACTAATAAGTGACAGTGTAAAATACCAATATGCGTATAACTATATGTGCAAATAATGACAGATCCCGCAAATTGATGACTTAATTTGTTATAAATTTTAGTAACAGTTTTACCTATACTAATAATATGTAACCTAACCACGTCCTATCCTGACAAGGGGCGTTCTTACCTCCCGTGGTCCTTGCCGGGTAATAGCAATTTAATTTCTTTCTTTTATTTTAAATTGTTGTTGGCTAAATTGAGCACTCTAAGTTGTACACGTAGCATGCAAAATTTTTTCAATATATTTTAATTATATTCAGGACCAAATAATTTTTTGGCTTAAAGTTTTGCACATATATGAATATGATATAATAAGACATCTTTTGAAGTCACTTCACCTTGGTTGCGCATGATGATACGCCACTGAGCAGTAAAGCCAGTATCGCCGGCTTGGTCGGGCAGGTGTCTTCTAAGTGAGCGAGAAGGGTAATTGCATTTATATGAGTTGAAGCGGGATAGCGACCGATATGGTAAGCCGCGGACTGGAGACCCTAGTTTTAATCACAAGAAATTGTGACGTTATACAATTTTACACTAAATATCCTTTTGTATTGCATAGTGATGTGATTTACCGCTTCTGTAGTAATTGGTACGGGTTTCCTTTGTAAAATGCCGCACAATTTATTCCTTTAGTTTGTATATCAAACGAAAACACTATAGTTAGGAGGTAAACATGCAAAACGTTCCTAATCCTATGATGTGAGCGGGGTGCAGAGGTGTACATAGAAGGTTAACCCTTTTTGGGATTTTTGCTTATATAAGTCCTAGCGATTAGGCCTTCGGGTACCAGTTTGATTTCATTAATGATTCGTTATCTCGAATAGCTTACGAGATATTCTGGCTTAAAATTACTTAATTTAAAAAAACATTTCACGTTTTCTTGCTTTATTTGAATAGCTAACTCATCGGCTGTTCATTTTATTATAAATTAAGAGCAGGATGCATGGTGAGGAGAAAAATATGAGCCTTTATAACTTTGTGAAACAAGTGGCGCCATCTGTTTTAAATTGATCAAATTACGTAATTTGACCAATTTAAAACAAAGGGCCACGGCCAGTGGATAGTTTTCTAGGTATAGATACCGCTTCCAATAGGCAGTAGTTTTGAACATAACGTTATAATTATTTTATAAGTTATTTGTTGAACTTAAACTAATATTACTGGTAAGTTGAAATTCACTTGTATCGTTATATCGTAACGTAACTTCTTTTAGTTGTACTTTAGCTTAAATGGTAGAGTATACGTCACCATTCATCATGTTTACTGCAAGAAACATGTTCTTTTAACATCAAAAAATTTTACATATTCATTTTATACCTCATTGACTGACTATATTATCGAACAATTACAGGTCCCAATATGGCCAGGTCCCATATTAAGGCACGGACCTAATAATATCACCTATTCAAATTTCAGCTTTACCTACATTCTATTTGATATAGACATCTAACTGAGAAAGAATATCTTCTATTGAAGATTATCACTTCTTCAACGTGTAACACTGTAGAAAAATCTGTCGATAACTTACTCAAGGTAGCGGATAAGGGAAAACGTAAGCTAGAATTCAAAATAAAAGAACAGGCAGTCATTGAAAAGAAGAAACCAAACTGCTGAATCTGAAGAGGTAGCTGAGGAAAGAAGGAACTTGTTCCATCAGGTTTTAAGTAATGAAGATTATGTATGAATGTTTTGCGATGGCCAGTTCCAGGATGATTGGAGGGAATTATGGATACAATGCCTTATGTGCGGTCTTTGGGCACCTGAACTGTGTTCATTTTACTTAAACATGGTTGAGTCATGAGAGGTTGCAAATTTTATACTTTTCTTCTTTTTGGGGTTTTACATTATTTCCAATAGGAAAACTAGTAGCAGTTATTATAGGTATATTTGTATTTACCGTCAAAATCTCGGGTTGAAAAATTACCTACATATTTATGAAATTTATTTAGAAAAATATAAATTGGGACCTATTTATTTACGTATATACATATACCGTTATGAGCGAGAAATTATTTGGTCGAGTCCAAAAAGTGGCCAAATTCAAAATATTTTTTTATATAGCAATGGGCGAAATGGTCCTCATGGAAATTTCCATGCGATTTCTGGTAGCTATGTTTTAAATTTGATATATTTTGCAATTATTATTTTGATCATAATTACTAATTACTATTAATGGTATATTTGATTTGATATATTCACTATAATTGGATTCCTACGTTACAGCCAACCGAAAATATTATGGGAAGAAGTAACTAGAGTAAGTTAAACAATAAGTAATGTTCAAGTACTTTTACTAATTAAGATTGTAGATATAAATATATAAATCTATTTAAAAAACATCGGGTATATATTTGACCTGTGCATTAGTGTGCAATTAAGTGGTACTACACATTAATTGCATTTCCTAAGGCTATAAGGTAATATTGATTTTAAGTATTAGCTAGTATTTAGTTCAACTGTTGCGTGGTTTAAGATTTTTTAACGTATTTAATATGAAAGTACCTAATCTAATAATATTAGATTCAATATATTGTATTGTTATATGCTAAGGTAAGTACTACCTTAATATTAATGTACAAATTAAAATTATGTACAATATTACTCAACTACTAGTACATAGTTATGACGTAAGTTGAAGTTTTATACCTGAAGCTAATAGCTTTAAAAGTCCGATACGTTCCAATTCCGCTGATCTACGGCTCCCAATATATATTCTAAAGGAAATTCCCCCAAAATGTCAGGCATCGCCTATTAGGGCATTCACAGATAAAACAAAAGAAAGAGGGTGAAAACTAAGGTGTAATGGGAAATCAACCGGATGCGACGGGAAGATTACCGAAAGAGAAAAAGGGTAAGTTTTCACTAGCTTGCATGGATTTGATTTATGGGGACTACATTCCTCTACCTCCAAATCTAATGTTTTTATAATGTATTTATTATATTTAATCCCTTATTCCACATCGAAAAATAACACCAGTTTGCTAATAAACTATATTCGAGAAATTAAAATGAAATTGGTTTAAAAATAAATATTTATTAATTCTTACGAAACATGTTTCAATGGAATTTTTCAGGCGGTAACTCTCATCGAGGGGCATATTTTTGCTGAAAAATATATTTATCGTGTTGCCAGTGGCGTCCCTACTACAATGTCACTTGATATTTTTAAAATGACTTACGTCACTTATTTTTCGTTAAATAAAACTATATTTTATATTCCCCATTGTACTTATTTGACAGACAAAAAAAAACAACAAAAAAACCCATTCTAATAAACATTATGGATGAATGCCTCGCCAGGGGACGCAAGTGGCGCACCGCTTCACATAAAATTTCCATTTTCCGTTGTGCCATTTATATTTATAGTTACATATAAATTTTATAATTTAGGTTAAATTATATATTGAAAATATACTGGTTTTGTTTTATACACAAAAATAAATAACAAAATAGTTGAAACGTGGTGAATGCCTTCGGTGAGCGAGGTTGACATTAATCATGTTCAATGCATCGCATGACTAAGTGACGCGTATAGATACCAGTCGGTATTTCGCTACACTTTGTAGCGTTGTTTATGACAGGTTGTCACGGAAACGAGGCGGCCAATGCATGACCATACTACTCGTGTGGACGAACGGATGTCGCGGATATCGAGAGCCGCATCTCCTGCGTTTAGACGACGTCGTATGCCAATATTAGGACAGTTCTTTGTAATGTTCATAATTGTGTCAATCGTTGAAATATTTCATATGTATGATCCAGTTTGTATTGTATTATAAACGCCATTTGGAAATTAAGAAGACCAAAAGAATTTTGTAATTCGTAACCTACCTATGCCTGAAAAAGTAAATCGTTCGTTCGTTCGTTCGGCATGAAGGTTATGTAAATATTTCCACCGCGCATCGTAATATAATTATCCGATATATAGTATCATATGTATCAATCGAGACAACAATATATTATTTTTATGTCTTCTCCTGTTCAGAGGAATCCATCGGGTATATTGTCTCCTCTAGCAAGTCTAGAGGCTACTTGCCTCTGGCTTATCTAGAGGTTAATTGCGAGAATTTATTAGAGCACTTTGTGGCTTTTACAGTGAGCCCTAGTTGATATTGTAATAATAATAATTACATAATTGTCATATTCATTGCCCGTATATTTTTCGATTGCTAATCATGACTCTAGTCATAACAATGTAGTTAGCGGTACGAGATAACATATTATCAGCTTACAATTTATTGGCATTAAGTATACCTTATGGGTGTTATTCATGTGGTGGTATCATGCCATGATCATTATCTATCTATCTGCTATCTAATATCTGAATTTAATTATATCCATTGTAAGTAATAATATAAATCAGGAGCAAAGAGAAATCTGCAGTGTCGGAGACCTGTTGAATTTTCAGATAAATCCATGAAGTATGGTGCACACAGTAGCATCACGGGAAGGGTGGTCGACCGGTTAGCTCTCGGCTTGAACACCTAGCAGCAGTGTGTAGTTCGATTCCCCGAAGTGGTGCAAAATTAATTTTCAATAATTTATCCCCAAGATCTAACTAAGGGTCCGCCAATAGGGACGCTCGATCTTTGACAGCTCATGGCGGCCATGTTGTTTGTGGTAGAGTTGACAAACGTAGTTGTTATTATTCAGTGTATCTTCACAAATCACCATGAACCAACTCAGCCGCGAGCAACATGTGCAAATCGTTAAAACTTATTACGAAAATCATTCATCGGTTCGAGCAACGTTCCGCGCGCTCCGCCAATTTTACGGTGCAATTGATCGTCCTGCTGAGTCGACTATCCGTCGTTTGATTAACAAATTCGAGGCAACCGGTTCGGTGAACAGGAACTCCGCCTTTCGGAAACATCACTTCGCCGAATCTTGCATCTGGATTTGGGCATGCATCCGTACAAGATCCAGCTGACACAAGAGCTCAAAATAAACGACCATAGACAGCGCCGTATCTTCGCTGATTGGGCTTTAGAGCAGTTGGAAGTCGACCCCGATTTTGGTCGCAAAATCATCTTCAGCGATGAGGCACATTTTTGGTTAAATGGGAATGTCAACAAGCAGAATTGCCGTTATTGGGCCGAGAACAATCCACAGGAGGTCCACCAGGTCGCAATGCACCCAGCAAAGGTAACTGTTTGGTGTGGATTTTGGGCCGGAGGCATCATCGGGCCGTATTTCTTCGAGAACGACGATGGTGTGTCCATCACGGTAAACGGCGAACGATACAGATCCATGATAACGAACTTTTTCTGGCATGAAATCGACAATATGGATGTCGAGGATATGTGGTTTCAGCAGGACGGCGCTACGAGCCACACAGCGTGCGCCACAATGGATCTTCTGCACGAGCGCTTCGGAGGAATGGTTATCTCGCGCGGAGGCGACATCAACTGGCCACCGAGATCGTGCGATTTAACCCCACTAGACTATTTCTTGTGGGGTTTTCTTAAATCACAGGTCTACGCAAACCAACCACAAAACACTGATGCCCTCAAAGTCAACATACGCCACGCCGTCGATGAAATACAGCCCGATTTGTGCGCCAGAGTCATTGAAAATTGGACTTCTCGTATGCGCGCCACCCAGCGAAGCCGAGGTGGACATTTGACCGATATTATTTTCCATACATAATGCCTTCGAATACTCTTTCAAACAAAAAATAAATTTCATTTATACCTCTCACACAACTTGCTTTATTTCATTTTAAAGATCGAGCGCGCTTATTGGCGGACCCTTTAATGAGGTTTTCCTCATTCCTGCACTGAATGGTGGTTAGAACTTACCAAGCTAAGTCGATCCTGGTCGCGCATGCGTCTCGCTAAATAATAATATGCCGCCTCCTCTCCCTCACTTCTGGGCTAACCATTGCGGTTAGAATGAGGATAGAGATATTATTATTATTATTATTATATTATATTAGTTACTGATCACTGCTTTCTAGCCGATATTTATGGTTAGATACATTGATATTTATATATAAATTTATCATACAATTAATTTGTATCAAGAGAATCAAACTACGTAGATTACAATAGGCGGCATTTACGATTAAAAAAAACTTGTTTAGTGGTTAGTATTAGTAGCAAAGTAATGAGAGTTGAAGAACACTCCCCACCGCATCGTACCCCCACTACTGCCCTCTCTGATTTTTTGGTGGGGGGTGTGGTAGGGACACGATGTGGTGGAGGGTGGTGTTCAACTCTCATTCATATGATTGGTGGGAGAGAAATGGTGTGGGGGGTGTTGATGAGAATAAGAATGAGAACACTCATTCGTACTATAGGTGGGAGGTATCGGTGAAGGGGGTGGAGGTGTTCTTCTTGAACTACCATTAATCCATTAATGGTTAATACCCTTGGATGAGAAAGTACCTATTGTTTATGAAGGTATTCTTTTCAGTCCAGTCATTGAGTCACAAAACATGGAAACTTAACCGTCGTCATAACAAGAGTTCTCAACAATCTGAAAATCTCGGATCGAAAAAGCCAATCCAAAAGATTCGAAAATCAATATAACAGAAGGTCAAATATGAAGAACTGTATTCCTTGTCTAACTTCGTATTATAAAAATTTTTTATTATGGCCCTCATTTCCAGGATACGAAGCTTCAAACTTGTAGATTGGCCACGTATTTCGCCATAAGCGTTTCGTCTCTTTATATTTCTCCCTCAATGCTAACAGACAATTACAAAATTATAAACTTATAAAACAGAAGTAAATCATTCATTCAATAATAATATATAAAAAGAAAAAAATATAAGATACCTACACAGAGTACACAGTATATTCCCTCATAAATTCGCAAGATACCCTCATATGACCACATCTTTGACATTTATGTACGCATGGATACCCATGCGTACATAAATGGCATAGACATACCCGTGTTTTAAAGTCTACTTCTGAATAATATAACGATTTTCTTAACCTGTTTTAATTATGCTTAAATTAAGTTAAATAAAATAAAAGGCAATTGACAGTAATCGATTAACTAGCAAGAATATTCTGAAATAATATTTTACTTCCAAACTATATTTTAAATGTGCTTTTATAACTTTCCGTAACAAAAAGCAGACAGCTTTAATCCATCATGATCTAATAATTGCAGAAGCTCAGAAAACAGATTCAGGAAAGTTAAAGTACTAGTAATAAAAATTGCAACTATGGAGTTTCTTTATGACTTTCCTTTTTATTACTTTCCTTTAGTTTTATATAGTTATATAGTTATTTGTACATCTATAAAAAAACATATTACCCTACTAAATAAAATATGTAGGTACCTAGTTTTAGCAACGGTTTATTCTCATCTCTTTTTCTTTGTCCAATATTAAAGAGATGGGTGTTCAGTTAATCACTTCAATTTAATCAGATATTATTGTTATCTACCACCCACGAATTTAAATTTTAAGAACCAGTTTCTTCACCTTTGTTAAATTTAATTCAAAGATAATTTCCTCGGTAACAATTGTACCAATAATTGCGTCCACAGACGTTACGTATCAAGTTAATCTAATGGAAGGTGAATAAACCGGCTCTCATTGTACATAATTTAAATGAGTTTTTAATTACCTACATTTCTGCATAGGTATTATATATAGCATGATGATAAAGTTTAGAACCAATTTCACAACTGCATAATTTAAAGTTTTCAAAAAGACTCGCAGGTACTACAATTTTGTTTCGTAAAATGTGATCTTCCACAAAATTAAAATGTTATTTCTGCTTGAAAAATTGTAATTAAAAACAGAAAAAAATACAATTGTGTAAGTTTTACAACAATATTTATCATACATGTTTAAAATGTCCACCAACCATTTGACACTGACCGAGACAACTGTAAAGAGTTTGTACGCTGTGCCTGAACTAACATCCGAACTTATTTGTTCCATTTTCGCATGAATTCTTTCTCGTAAATCGTAAGTTATTAGGTCTATTAAAATAAATCCTGTATTTCAAATGGCCCCATAGATTTTCGAATCCGGAGGCCATGCTAACACCGTCAAGGTGGCACAATTTACTAAATTGTGGTTGTATGAAGCGTGTATTTAGTTCATCAGATGTTTGCTAGAGCGATCGGTAGCGCAGCCAGTAGAGCGTACGTCCAGAGGTATTAAGTTCGAATCCCGCAGCTTTTTTCCCTTTTTGTTATTTAATCACATACTTTAAAATACGTATAAATGGCATAAGATCTGCCAAGGAGTACCAACTAACCTCAAGTCTAGTTGAAGCGTTGACGGTCACTTAAGTGGATGCTTATTCCATCTGGTGGATTTCTTTCGAACTAACTAGAGAGCAGACTAACAATAGGGCCAATATACAACAACCAATCCTTGTATATGTAATTTAAAACGTCATAACATGGAATTGGAATTGCACATTTCGTGTACAACTGCATGTTAAAAAAAATCACTGATTTAAAAAAGTGTAACAGATAGAGAAAAACTGATTTCATATTTAGATTCGGCGCCCCAGATATAGCTAAAATCAGTTCTAAAATCCTAGGCGCCAAAATTTTTATTTTTTTTGTAGGTCTGTGATAATCAAACCTCGATAAAAACGTGAATAATAATGTCTTTAATGGGAAAAAAGGTTGAAACATATAATATGTTGAAGTGTATTTATGTAGGCATGTTTTTGAAATACAAGTATATTGTAGTTAACATTATCTTATCGGGGTAGCACCTCTCGCCGTGATAAATAAAATAAAAGGAATTTCTAATTTACGAAAAATGACAAATTATTTATTTTATAGGAAAAAAATATTAATTATTGTATCAGACAGTGTACAAAGTTGATCATTTTGATCTGGTCAGAAAAACATTGTTTAAACAAATATATTTTTACAAAAAGAACAAAACATTGTTCTAATAGTCGTTTTAAGTAAAAGGTAATACATTAGAACTGTGTATACGTTAACTCTAAAGCTACTTGCCAAAAATAGGCTCATTACGATAAGTATGGAACTCAAAATTAGAAATTTACTGAATTTACTATGTTCAATATGGCGACCGATACTATGTATCGCTCTTTTAATAAAAGTAATAAAATTTACATGTCAGCGCGTTTAAAAAAAAATAAAAAGGCAGTTACGAATTTTGTCCCAAAATTTATCTCGTCACATTGTATAATAGGACACGCTGTAATAGCAACAGTCTACTTTTATAAAAAATACAATATTCTGTTCATTAAATCCAGTTTTGGTCAAGATAAATATTGAATACTATTTATCTATTTGTTGTGTGTCGGGTCTAAGAAAAACTGTATCGCTTCCTAATAATAATATACGATTTGTATACTTTGTTAAGTAATGTATTATTTGATTTAAGAGGCTGCCAATAACATGGCAACCTCTGCTATCGACAAATAAGCGACACAAAGTCTGAAACTCGCGAAATCGATATTAGTAAATGGACTCAGATCCCGTCAGCCATTCATTTGGAAAGATTATGATATTATTCAAAAGTAAAAGTTGAAAGCAGTGCCTTCTATAAATCTCTCTCCACTTATAGACGTCTAGTGTAATAGTTTTCAATAAAGTTGTTAAAAAAATCCTCCTGCATAAATGATTAAAAGGTTAACAGGTATACGGGTCTATTTTCATTCGCAATGTTAAAAATAAACGGACCAGAAAATCCGTTAAAAAAATTAACGGAAAATTTTAACAGAAATGCTATTCTTGCTGTCACAAATTAAATTGTTTAATGTTAAAATTAACCAAAACCCGTTTATTTTAAAAGGGTGGTTAGATGGATCGTTTAATAATTTAACAGGCCGTTTGTTGAAATTTGAAACGAAAGTGTGGTTATGTGCAGTTGTAAAGTAAAACTTTACTGTGTGAACAAGAGGGATTAGGTACCCATTATGAGGTTTATTATTTGAATAATGGTTTTTACCTTATTAAAAAAAATATGGTAATACCAGCACTTCTATTTGAAGAATTACAGCAGTTAATTCAGCGGTAGGTGGGTATATACCTACCTACATATTTATATTACTAGTAGGTAGGTATCGGTATATTGGTCTCTTAATAATAATAATATTAAAAGTTATTTTGTAGTTATTTCAAGTTTACAAAAAAACTACATGACATGTAACTATAAAAAATATCCATTCCGAAGGAATAATGTTCGACAATGACATCTTAGGGGCACATCAAATCCATTCGAAGTGCCTAATTGGAATTTTAGGCAACAATTCCATTTAAGTAAATTTACAGTGAGACAATTTATTGAAGAAATAAGTCTGTTTACGGATGAAGGAGCTAATGTAACAATATTCCCAGTGCATTTACGGGTAAGTCCTTTTCACCTAGTCAATAGTAATTTATTTAATGCACTTTATCTCAGGTATTGGCAGCGTTCAACTTTTTTGGAAAGGATTTATACTAGCTGGGCGTTGGACAATCATTTAATCTTAGTACGAGTCAACAATAAGTAAGCAGGGCGATATCAGAAGCAATACAACAGGCAATACAACATATTTCAAATCATTGGATCAATAAGTTTCTAATGACTGCAGAAATATATAATCAAAGGGAAGTAACTATACATAATATATATATATATATATATATATATATATATATATATATATATATATATATATATATATATATATATATATATATATATCATGTTTATCTGTATGCTGGCATGTTCGTAAATTATTTTAAGAAATATATTGTACATTTATTAGTATGTCATTTTTGTTTAGTTACAAAACCAACATATTTAACAGGGTTAAGAACCCTTAAACATTCCACATTAAATTTCCTGGCTTATTTAAGAGTATTTTCCTGTAGTTTCACAGATTTTCCTGAACAGTGATTTACTTTTGCTTGGCTCCTAAGTCTCCTGACTTAAACTCCTTGGATTTTTCTCTGACGGCTCATTTCAAGCAACTGTCATTTCTCTAGTTAGGTACGTTTTTAAATATTTAATTATACACTCCCCGGCACAAAATTCCGTGACCCTAAAATTTTGCCCAATTTTGATGTTTTATAACTTTTTTATTTTTCATCTGATTTTCATAAATTTTTTACCAGTCTGTAGATCAGTTCATTGTGTGTCTTTTTAATTATTGTAATAAGTCATATTTTTCGTCCAGGCAATATTATACAGGGGTAAATCAAAGTGTTGTTTTTTGTCGTAAACTCAAAACACCCTGTGGAAAAATTGAGGCGAATAATTTTGTTTACAAACTGTTTGCTGCCATCTTAGACGTATTGTAAACATTTTGTTTTTTGATTCATCCCATTATCTCATTTCTTCTGCGAGCAGCAAAATTTTAAATGAAACGCTGATTTCAAGCTTATTTTTATTAACATAAACATCCACTAGGTATATCACAAAATTAATTAACAAAGACAAATTTTAATAACGTGTATGTCCTCCTCTCGCAGCAATGACAGCTTGCATTCTTCGTGGCATCGAATTAATAAGATTACTTATTATGTCTTGAGGAATAGCCTGATATTCTTCTGTCAGCGCCAGCCGTAAGTCTTGCAAGGTTAGTGGTTGCACAGGACGGCGACGGAGTGCTCTTTTAAGAACATCCCAAAGATGTTCGATTGGGTTGAGATCCGGGCTACATGCGGGCCAGTCCAATCTTGGAAGTCCAACCTCATCCAGATATTCGCTCACTACCCGTGCAACGTGAGGTCTAGCATTGTCATGCATTAATGTAAATTGGTTCCCAATGAAAGGAGTAAATGGAACAACAATTTCTTGGAGGATTTCCTCAATGTAACGGTGGGCGGTTAGTGCTCCATTTTCAACAAATACAAGGTCAGTACGTGCATCGGTAGAAATACCCGCCCAAACCATGACTGAACCACGGTAATATTGCAGTCGCTCACATATGGTGCAGTCTGCATATCTTTCATTTCTACGTCTGTATACCCGTTCACGACCATCCGGCGACCTTAAACAAACCCTGGATTCATCTGTGAATAGTACGTTTCCCCACTGTTCTACAGTCCAGTCAGCATGCGCTCTTGCAAATCTCAGTCGGTGTTGTCGATGCCGAGGAAGCAATTTTGGAAATACTGCTGGCCTTCGTGAATGCAATCCTGCTTCTAACAATCTTCTACGTATCGTTCTTTCACTTTCACTTACTCGACGTACCATTTGCAAGTCATTTTTTAGATACACAGCAGTAGCTCTTCGATCTCTTAAAGAACTCATAATGACAAAGTGATCATCAGCTTGAGTGGTCATTCTCCTTCTGCCAGAGCCTTGCCGCCTAATAAAGTTTCCCGTCTGTAGATACCTATTCCAAACATCACAAACTGTAGACCGCGCAATTCCCAGAGTACGGGAGACATAACTCTTATTGCGGCCATCCTCTATTAAGGCAACAATTCTACCTACGTCTGCTGTAGTTACCATGATGACAACACACTAAATTAACTGTACTGTCAAATATTCTGTCACAATAACCGCGTATTTAGCCAACGTCGATGTTTTTTAATTAAAAATGATAAAATTAACAGCGTTTCATTTAAAATTTTGCTGCTCGCAGAAGAAATGAGATAATGGGATGAATCAAAAAACAAAATGTTTACAATACGTCTAAGATGGCAGCAAACAGTTTGTAATCAAAATTATTCGCCTCAATTTTTCCACAGGGTGTTTTGAGTTTACGACAAAAAACAACACCTTGATTTACCCCTGTATAATATTGCCTGGACGAAAAATATGACTTTTTACAATAATTAAAAAGACACACAATGAACTGATCTACAGACTGGTAAAAAATTTATCAAAATCATATGAAAAATAAAAAAGTTATAAAACATCAAAATTGGGCAAAATTTTAGGGTGACGGAATTTTGTGCCGGGGAGTGTATATGTAGTTCGGGGTCTAAAACATTAGTCTTATATTTTTTTGTATTTTTAATCGGTGCCTGGACATTTTTTTACACTTATTATAATTCACCTCTTTAAAGTTTACTTAAATACCTGAACTGGTTTGAGAAATTATAGAAATCATTCTCTTTTAGAAGTGATAATTTTTGTATTTGATTATTAAATATTTGTGTACTTTATCATTGTATTTTATATATAAAATAAAATATAATTTGACAAAACATGTACTTTATTCCTTAAATAGTACCTATCACCATTAATTATCATTATCATCACAAGTAATTATTCTACAAAACAAAATCACATTATTTCTAAAAGAAATTAACACCAAATATGTTATACATATAAAGATGTAACGAAAGGTACCTACCTACTAATAGTTAATAGCATAGATTAATTAATGGTTAATAGTCAGAAAAAATAGTAAATATTCGTAAATATAAAGTGCAGGGCGCGCCACCACAAATTCACTCCTCTTTAACTTTGTTATCTACCTATGAACAGATTTGAAAGGCAAAAAACACTCAAAACAATCCGAACTTTTCATTTAGGCCTGCTCTTCTGTAGATAAAAGATGCCGCTCTTCATAGACATAGATTAAACATTGAACATATGCGTAAAATCACAGATAACTTGTAGAATTAGCTACATCGAATTTCCATTGTACCGAATTTCATTAGTCTATTACTATATTCTCTAACATGAATAAACAGATCCGTTATTTTTGACGAATTTTAACAGATCCGTTAAAGTGTCCTTTCTTAATATCACTTTCTATATTTTAACTTAACGGGGTGTTAAAAATTAAAATATAAACGGCTGTTTAATTTTAACGGATGTGAATGGGAATAGACCCGATAATATCTTAATTTCTAGTAACTGAATATAATACACCCCATTCATACCATTTTGTTTTCTCCTAAGAGCATAATATATTATGCCCACGTTCACCGCAGACTAGACATAACTGGCTCGAACTCCAACCGTGGATTGAAGGAATACGAGTCATTATAATTATTGTTTTTGTGTTGTTTATATGACGCAATTTGTTCTTGTATATAATTTATCATAGCAAGTATTACCGCTACAATATTTAAATGATAATTTTTATCCAATGAAAATAGATCAGCTACTCATACTGATCTTGGTTTATCGGAACAATTAACTCATTAGCATTATAGCATTAGAATATACTGTAATGTTCCCATAGACGGTAAGACATTATTTATAACGGAATTCCGCAGGACAATATCTACTCGTATATCCTTGGTAAATGATGAAGAACCACAAGACCGAAATTGTTTTATACTTTAGTGCTTTATAACTGAATTAAACAGTTGATTCTGACCTTCAGCAAAAGTTTTCGACATCAGAGGAGTCATAAATATGGATTACATTAAATAATAAATAAAGCAATCAATGCTTTAACCTCAAAAACCACTAACTGACTGCTTGTTGAATTAACTGGCATAGCTTTTATGCTAATGATATACCTATTTCTAGCAATTTTATACAACCCTAGCTATTCGTACATATTTTACAACTGTGTACAGATGTTATTAGTGTTATATTAATGCTGAATATATGTTTATTTCTAAAGTACTTACTCTTAACTTCAAGAAGTTATATGCTGATCAATTTACCGTTTCAATACTTAGTGGTTTATCTATTTATTTTTCAGACTTCTAATTCTAACAGGTACAAGTATATGGCGATAATCAAGAAAACCAAATACGAAATACTAATATAGGTACTATCGTATGACGCAAAATTCAAATTTCACAGGAACAAGCATTTTGTTTACTTCCACATTATTACCATAGTCACCTTTCTGAAAAGAACAACCACATTCAGGTATATCAATTACATCATAACCAACAGTACGTAATCCTACGTGACATCATATGATACTGCTGATACTTTAACAGGATACAGCTGAATAAATGGGTTACATTAATTTGGTTCTCATCGAGACAATGGGATGTATTAAAAAAACAGAGTACAGGCTCTTAATATGTGCTTAACGAGAAGCAGAGTATATGTTAAATAATTGAACACAAACTTACTGGTATTGATAAATTAGTATAAAAATGGTGACTGATTCGGCTCTTTAAGGAGGTGCTCAGAATCACAGAATCACAACAGCGTAGACGTCATAATTGTGAGTTTCCATAGAAAAACGCTGTTGAACGTGGCCAAAACACATTTCTACTGTACATGTTCCTACTGTAACACGTTAGCGATGGAGCAAGTCCGTAACCCGAATATCCAAGGGAAACTAGCTATGGTGCATTTGCTGTATTCTACTGCATAATCAGGGAGGGGGCCTTTGATGTGACGATAGCACTGATGACGACGACGACGCAGTTTTAATCGTCTCCGGATGATGCCAAATTGGTTGGCGATACGTGCGTCGAGGGAAGTATAAGTGTTTTGATGTTCGTAGAAACTCAGTCGTCGTCGTGGTTAGTGACACTGTATAATGTAAAAAACATTATGTTTTAATATACACTGCAGGCCAATATGTTGGAATAATTCAAAATTGTAATGTAATTTTGGATGCATTATATCTTCTGAATAATATGGAATATTAAAATACTTTTCATGACGTTTTTGGAAATTTCATTGGTAACAAGTGGCCTGAATATAATGATTCGCTCAAAAAAGGGGACTATACGGGGTGTAAACTAAACCCCTACAAATAATGTCAGAATTGACAATATAAGAAAGGAGAAATTGTATTCGCCTGTTAAACGAGGGTTTTACGTAACATACTGTTGCTTGGATATGCGGCGTTAGCCAAAGTAAGGTTCACAAATTAAAAAAGAGGTTTGATAAAACAGGTTATGTTAACCTTCTCTAACTTAGAGGGCAAAAAAAATAATTCGAGCTCGAGAAGAACGGATTTTGATAAGAAATGTTCGTAGGAATAGGAGTCAAAGTTTGAGAAAAAATAATGATACATTTCAGAACCAAACAGAGTTTTAGTCTCAAATAGCACGATAAGAAGAACGATTAATCGCAACAACTTAAGGTAAGTTGTATATAAGAATCGTGTGTATGTCCTATATACTTATGATATGAAAGTGTAGAGGCTGTGTTAAACTGTAAGTGACACGAAAAAATTTAAAGTGGGACCTGCATCAAAATTTTTTAAATTTTTTTTATCAATTTTGATTTAAAATTAAATTTACGTATTAAAAGAATCAAGGTTTATTTTTATTTTTATGCCAATTTGTAATACTAATACCTTAAATGTACAATTTTTCGCAATCACTTGTATTGGAAAGAATCAAAGAGTCATCTCGGAGTTGCCATGTTGAATATTTATTTTGACAAATAAACTCGTAATATGTGACCCCCAAAATTCCCAAAATATTAATTTTAAGTTTGAAATATCATTCTTTATTTAGCCAGTAAATAGAGGTATCTATGGTATCAGGATATAATTTTCTGTTCAATGACGTTCCATTTGGAGGCAGCGAGGAAACAACTGATGAAGAGTCCAAAAAACTGGAGAAATTTAGGTATTTGGCAATGATTGTACATTTCTAATATGGTACCATTTTGTACAGGCAATATGTTTAAAAAAATATCTCGCAGAGAGGCAAAGTGCCACGTACAAAATCATGTAAAAAATATGCTATTCTTCGATCGTAGTCTCAGTCTATGATGGGATGGCATAGAGATCGAGAACCACGCCCAAAGTTACACATTACACATATTTTTGCTAGAGACTGAATGGAAATAAATAATATGTTGCTGTACTCATTGACTTGTACACATATTGTTCTTGCTTGAGGATCAAAACATATTTAAAAAATAATCAAGTAAAACATTTTAATTTACAAATAGCCACCTAACTACAGTAATAAAAAAAATGGACATCATACTGAAGAATTTTCAAATATTAGAGAACATTGTTTTCTACATAGTTATGTAATAATTGTAAAGCTTTAAGGCATTTTTAAAATGCCTTCTTTAATACGCCTGAAAAGTTGCACAAAACAATTTCTACCGAAGTTTATAAAATCGAAAACATTTCCAGATAAAGTTCTTTTAATGCGAATTCCTAGTTGCTTAGCTTTTGTGGATTACAGCGATCGCTTTAGTTAAACTCTAACAAATTTCGACAGTTAAAAAACAATAAAATAGTAACAAAAGAAAGGAGCCGATGTATAGTAGAACTTGGACGCTGATGAGTTGTGTCAAAGTGACCTGCTTGCTTTGTAGTGTGGATAATTGTATTTCGTACCTCGGACGTAAAAGTCTTTGATAGGAAAGTGAGTCGTAATTGGTCTTTTGTTCCAACTATGTAACATGCTATAAACTTAGTTTTCTCACAAAAGAAAACTTCCTATATATTACTTTATCTTAAGCGCCCAAGTAACTGAAAATATTTGAATAGATAATGAAAACAGATTAATAGTCTAATGCAAGGTTTATTACTGGGATTTATAGTAGTTTATGCATACATTTCAATGCATGAATTTTAATAATTTAACTACCTGGTGAGTTAAGTATGAATGAGTTAATAAAGTGTTATTTCATGAATTGTCATTTTTTTTTGTTTATATTTTACGACTTTACGTTATGTCTCATTCAAAAGAGCAATTCTTGGCAGTGATAAAAGTGAGACATTGATGTTTCACCAAAAATAAAAGGGACACGTTTTTGCGTAGAAAGAATAGAGAAATTGATTTTTTGTTGGCATTAGGAATTAAACCATAAAGCTAACCACTAATATTAACCACATTAATAATGACATATTAAGGAGAAAAACGAGGACATGCTCATGTCAACCAGGAGTCTGTCCGGATATTTATTTTTGACACAAATATATTTAGAGGACATCTGGAGATTAAAGGATGAAACAAAGGAGAGTTAGCAGGGTATATGAGGCTAACTTATTCCTACATTAACACACAAAATAATAACATAATTTTAGTTTATTCCAAGAAACCGATGAAGAAATCAAAAATTGATTCTATAAATTAACAATTGGGTTTCCATAAAGGTTTTATATTTGCAACATTAAAAAAATGAATTGAAAATGAAAATGAAAAAAATAATTACATTTCAATAAATAAAGATATTTTACTACCTACCACATACTAAGATCAAACTTTCTTTTGCTAGCAATAAAAATATTTATGCACCTATACCATTGATTGTATTTTGTTCTTTAGATTTCGTTCACCGAAATCTAAAATAAAATACAATTTACTGAGAAAGCGCCAAGCTAAACTTTAGTGCATTATTCTAGTTGGGCCTGAGCTTAAATAATGGAATATTCTTATTTCGTTCTTACACTCCAAATGTTAGGAAATCTATCAATTTGAAGCACCCTCTACGTACGTTCTCAAGCGAAGCTTACTCTACCAGCCTGCATTTGTTCCTGGCCTTTTCCACCGTAACGTGTCAATATTGTGTCTATTATAATTTTTAACGAAAATTTTAATAAAAATATCGCGAGACCGGAGGTCGAGCGATTTTGTCAAATGTCAGTTTTTGAGCAAAATTACTGTTAACATAATTTTGAGTTAAACAGAAATTTATCCATAAAAGAAAAGCTCGAGTGTTTTTTGGCAAGATAAATTAACGACAGAAAATGTGAAAGAACAACAACAATAATTATATTTGTTAATACAATTATTAGAAGGAACAGTTTCTAAAAACACAGTCGTTGTTAAATTGTTTGGTTTGCTGTACTGATTTAAATAATTATTCTCTTCTCTATCCACAAGAATATTCCACACGTGGAATATTCTTTTTGACTTGTTTTATTCGAGGCTGGTAAGTTACTAACAAGATTTTCGTGATGTTCAGGGTCAATCTGGAGGTAGGGTTTAATTGACGACGATGATGAGTGTCCGGTTATCTTTATAAATTGTTGGTCACAATGTGGCACGGTTTGAATTATTGGTCATTTTATTAGTTGTGATGTCCAGTCCAATTTTACCTACATTTTTTTATACCAACCTTTATAATTTGTGTTTTTCCGAAAGGGAGTTAAAGTTAAAAAAGTCGTTCGGGTATTATGTTTTTGTTTCTTTTTTCTAAGAGTAATTTTAACGATGTAACGGGACAAATAATTTTATACCTGTCATTTTATACCTGTTGTGATCCATATGCTAATTTTATAGCCCCACCCTTAAAAAAATTAATTGTATTCACTTCTCCCTGGTTCCGTCATGATTTTTTTCTTCATTAAAATGGTACATTTTACAGTTTACTGCTTCTCCTCCTCTCCAAGCTAATTCATAAGAAGCTACATGAAAGAATATCTTTTGTAATCCGTCGGGTTCGTCTATTTTCCACAATTTGGTCATGTTAAGTATATCTTTGTTGTCTATTGCTACAAAACATGCCTTTCTTTTTCTTGGAGGAGCTTCTAATTCCTTCCGTTTAGTGTTTCTTACATAACGTGCTTCCTTTAAAGTTATATCGATAAAAGGATTAAATTTAATATTGTACTCATTAAAAAATGTTTCGTGAATCATCTTCGCAGTTGTTCCCAGATGTTCCCCCATATCCTAGATCCCAGAGGATCCCCATATTCGTCTCCACTTTTCTTTTTCATATTATAAGCCCAATCCTAACATATCTGCTATATTTTGTAATGGAGTAATTTCTGACAGTTCGTAATTTCAGATTTGACAAAACTCCATAAGTTGTCGCTACATTGACGACCTCGTGTTTTATAGAGAGGGAATGTGGGAGAGGTACCTCTCCCTAGACCTAGATATCACCTACTCGCCGAATTCCTTCACGCACCAAGCACAACTGGGAATGGCACTGTTCTTTCCCGCCTTCAATGTGCACTTACATACAGCCTCAGCACTTTTTAGCCAAGTAAATATGAAATTTATATCGACACTTAGAAAATGCGACGCTTCGAATAAAACGCCACATTGCCACATCTGTTCAGGTCGGAGACAGCTTATTCGTTTCATTGCATGAAGGCAACAGTGAATCCCAAAACCTTCAAAAGGACGGTAGCTTCAAAAGTCCAACATGAACATCGCCAGGTTGCCTACAACCATAGATGCTGCAAGATTTCTGAAGACTCTGCGAACATAGCACCAGGGTTTTTTACCAGTATTGATGTTATTTCTGCTTCAGACCACTTTATTTGTCTACTTATACTGTTGAAGGTTACGAAAGGGTTAAGCAGTTGTGGTTATAGGAAAGCAGGACCCAAATGCTAGGCTGTCTTGCCAATCTTGTGAGAACATACTAGACCTGGTACCTGATGTGTGATAATATTTATGAGCCATTCATCGATGATCTGCAGTTCAGTTTTTATAGTTTTCAACAATGATCGGTTGTATGCAAAGTGCTCTAACAGAAGGGTGTATGCAAAATGCTCAACCCGAGTTCAGTGCAGCCCATCAAGTAAATGTTAATAATATTTACTCGGTCCAGTTCTGTGAACGTACGCGGACAAGTACAGTAACGAAGGCTGACTTGAAAACAGACACTATACTCGACCCTAATAGATTGCGGCAACCCTGTATGCAAAATGCTCGAACAGAAGTGTATGCAAAATACTCGACTCGAGTGCAATGCAGCCTATTGAATGAATGTGAAGTTTCCACGCGGACAAAACTATGACTTTGGAGCCCGGACTTTACTACTGGAACTTAATATTTCAGATTTCAGCGCAGCCGAGCTGCTTTTATATGATTTGTGACGCGTTATTTCCCTTTCTACAGGTGTCTTCGTGGGAGTTCGGTGCACATTGCGTTGTCCGATATTTCTAGCTTTTCATGGGGTGACGGCTACGCGGATTACTTCATCCGTGGTATTATATATGATAAAAAACCGTACACCTTTTTAATCGCAGTCAAAGTGACAAAAATTCGACTGTCAAATGGACTTTTTTATATAGAAGCTAATTTATCATTAGAAAATATCGCTTATATATTCATAATCCATAGTCTTTTATTGTACTTATATATCCTTCATATATGTTATCCATATATGATAACAGAGCATTTTGGTCACGGGCTTCTGTACTATAGTGTTCTAGGTTGTTAATATTAAGTTACTTTACTGATATTGGTTTTGAAAATTGATATTTCAGGAACTTCAGGAACAGGAGCAGTCGAAAGATAATCAGCCGAATCTGTTTCTGTAAAAAAAAATAATGAAAATGATCTGGTATGTTCCAAGTTATTTCCGAAAAACAAATGAAATAAAAATGTTTCCATTATTCCAAAATTTTGGCCGGCACTGTATAAACAGCATTTAAGCAGATGAAAATGCTAAGATTTTAATTAGGAACACCTTCACATATTTACGGTATATCTATCCGATTCTAATAATTGTACCGGCTGATTTCCCCGTTGCAATTAAAACTTGTACTCAAGCAGCAACCGAATACCATAATAATTGTCCTCGTACATATACGCGAGCTGAAAGAAACAGTGGAAAAACCACAAATCAGGTAACTATATGATTCGTGAAAGTATTTTCTGAAGCGAAAAATATCCTGCAAGTTCCGCAGGAAATTCTACGTGATTGAATGCTTCGTTAGCTTTCTCTGTCAAACGCAAACATTTTGGATCACAGGCACTGTCGGAATAAATCCATAGTAAACGGAGCTATGCTAGCTAGATGGAACACTTACATTTGATATAGTTTTTAATTTAAGAATACATGAAAGAAAATTGCAATGTATAAAATTATGATTTACGATGGATAAGCTATTATTGATGATCTGAATATTTTTCCTGTATATTTTTAGAGAAGTACTTTGCTCCATGAAACTAAGACTGTCCGGATTTTTAATAATTAGAAATAATTAATAATTAGAAAGTTGTTAGGTTTAATACGAAATAGCATTAATTTAAGAAATGCGAAATATTGGGCGTGGACTGAAACCTGAACAAAAATAAACGCTGTGGATAAATAAACGTTGATAGCAAAATTCACTTAAATTCGGGTTCCTACGTTGAGTCGCTATTCTCGTGTCCATTTCACTACTCCGGGAGAGAAGGATTGGAAACGGCAAGCATATTTGGCATCACACATACCTTGTTTGCCTTGAGAGTGCTCATAACAGAACGGCGATGCTGATATTGGCTGCGATATGAGAAATTTCTTACTGCATATACTTCTTTAGAGACATCAGTCAATGAGCATACAGTCAACCATCTATAGGGTGACCCTATCATTTAGTAGCTTGACATTCATATATTATATTATCTATATTACGATCTCACACATCACCAAAGCTGTAAACATGTGACCAACAAACATTGTTGACAAGTCTGTCAGACCATAGTAAGTGTTAAAGAAATTTAATTTGTATTTTGATGTTGAGGAAACAAAATCTTGAAAAATTAAATAAGATATTAGATACTTATTTAGGACCCATTTTCTCTGTAAATTACTGAAATAAATTTGCTAGGGTTATTTTTAGGGTATTCCAGTAATAAAAAAATTATTGAATTTACTATGTCCATTGAATTTACTATGAACCATTTACTATGTCAAATTAGTACCTAGTTAAACTTAAAACCTTTTACTAAAAGCATCATTTTGTAGGTAAAATTATATTTTCAGTTGAAATCATAATAACGCTTGGTAAGTTACATTCATATTTTATAATTTATTTATTTCTACTTCGTGATTCAATATTTTAAAAAATGGCAAGTGCCAACCCAAAAAAACCCCAACAAGATGCCCATCCTTGATGAAAAGATGCCCATCCTTGAGGAGTCAGGCAAGGAGGATTTTCTTGAAGAAATTGAATCGAAATCGGATGTTACCGAAGCAGTGGAACATGAGAGTCAAGATGACTAGAATTATATTCCCGATGTTTTGTCTACCTGTACTAATATAAACGACCAATACGATCTACTAAGTCTACCAAAAACATATTATAAGACATGGTCTTGGGCTTACCAAACATTTTGAGACCATGATGAAGATGTTTTCCCTTTTTGTATAGGATAGCATTATAGATATTATACCTCAAAAAACAAATAAAAAAGCTAATTTAGCATATGACAAGTGGAATAAAAAAACGGAAAATAAGAAAACATATATACCCACGTATTCTATTGACTTAAAGGCTTCATTTCTCAAGGAGCTCTGAAAGCCACAAAGAAGCCAATTGACATGTTGTGGATTTCAGATAAGTTCTACAGTAGGCCCATTTTTCCTGCGACTATGTCAAGAGACACATTTATTTCACTTACGAAATGCATTAGTTTTGATGACTTTGAAACGAGAGAAGAACGTAAAGCTGTGGATAAGTTAACGCAAATCAGATGCGTATTTGACAATTTTGCCAAAAATTTCAAACGAATGATGTATCCAGAAACTCACATGACCGTCGATAAACAACTTCTCAGGTTTAGAGGTTACATGAAAATCAAACCCGACAAATACAGGATAAAAGTTTGGGCTATCCGTGAAGCCTATGCGCCTATCTGCAGGTATATTTAGGGAAGCAGAATAATGTCATGGAAAAGAATAAAGGCAAGAGAGTGGTCTGAAGGATACGGAGTTACTAGAGACAATTTTTTTACGTCTAAATCTTTAGCTGACAAGCTCTTGTGAAAATGACCCTTTGTGGCACAGTGGGTAAAAACAAAAGTTTTTACCAAGGTCCACACATTAGTCTCCTATTCGGCTGACAGAAACAAGGTAGTCATTGTATTATCCATTGAATATTTTTTAGATGAAGTTAGCAGCAATGAAAATATGTCCAAACCTAGTGTTACATTACAATAGCACTAAATGTGCTGTTGACACAGCGGACAAAATGGTAAATGAATATACTACACGAATGACAAACAGATGATTATTTTTTATCTTATTGATAATGCAGCCCTAAATGCTTTCATACTATGGAGACTAAAGTATCCTGATTGGAATAAGTCATATTTGGATGCCAGGCGTAAATTTTTGTAATGTCTTGGAAGCGAACTTGTAACATCTCAAATAATTAGAAGATATAAAAGTAAGGACAGAATCCAGCAACCAATTCGTGATCACATGATTACAGTAGTTCCCCAGTTAGGTAGTTGTAAAGTAAAATCAATTGAGGATAAATCCTCAGATCGTTGCGTAATCTGTTCACGCAAAAGAGACAGAAAAACACACAATAGATGTGAAGTATGTGGAAATTTTGTCTGCCAAGCGCATAGCAAGAAAAAAATTGTTTGCTGTCAATATAAAAGTTAGTTCAGTTAAGTTGCTATATGTTGATAAAATTTTTTATTGGAAATCATGGTAGTGATAAATATTTTTTTTAAACATTTATTACTTATGTTTGCTTTTACATCAATAATAAAGTATGTCTTATTTTTGTAAAAATATGTAAACATAAGCTGGGGTACAGAAACACCACTTAGTACTTCAAGGGGTAAAAAGTCACTCAGTATTATAGGTTAACAGAAGACTGAATATATGCAAGTTGAAATTAGTCATTTTATGTACAGTATGCTAAAACAAATATGAAAATTTAAATTGAAATAAAAAACTTATGAACCCTTAATTTTTACCAAATATTAACTTTTTTAAACCCTTACCATTAAAATTATCATGTGTAATTATATAAAAATAAAAACATGCTGGGACACGAAAGTACTTAAAAGTGTTTGATTAAAATACATCATAAAAAATGTATGATGAAATGTAAAATGTCCCCAATGTATCTTCAAGACTGCTAACAGATGAAAACATAAGCTTATATAAAATATGAATTTTCTGCTACATTTATTTCTATATTGTATCGCAAAAAGGCTTATGTAGTAAAGTTATTTCCATGGTTCTCATTTAGTATGTTATCCTCCTCATATGGTATATTATTTTATTTAGGTGATTACATTACATTTAACATACGAAGTGTCGGTACATTTCCTACATTCTCAATTTGATACAATGTACCTACCACAAGTTTACGGCTTTTCCGCGTCTATATTCGGACAATAGTCATAACTCCTGATGACTAGATCATGCAAATCCGTAAAATTAATATTTATAACGGATTATACTGGGTTATTAAATTTAACGCCGAGACGTTAATGTCGTATTTTATCAAACCGAGTACGACTACTCCGACTCCATGCATAATTGAAGCTGTAAGTGAAATAGGATACACCTAGTCATATACATAATAATGTGTATCTCTGGCAATATGAGATATTCACTTTATGCTCGATGATATTATTGTTAATATTCAACTGAGCTCTTTGATAGCATATACCCACCGTTCCACCTTATCCTTGAACAATTATGCCTATTATAACTACAGCAAGGTAACTAACAACATAATTAGAATTTTCTCCACAAAAATATATTTGTATTAATTGTGGCCATAGACCATACATAAAAAGAGGAAAAGGCAACTCTCCGTATATTGATGTAGAACTATGTTACTGGATAGGGGTGGAACCTTAGATGTAACTGTAATACTCGGAGTAGTTTCCACAAACACCAAAACACTTTCACTTCGCTCGACGCGCGTTTCGCCAACCAAGTTGGCATCATCCGGAGACGATTAAAACTGATCCGTTAACTGATTAAAACCGATTAGTTTTAATCGTCTCCAGATGATGCCAACTTGGTTGGCGAAACGCGCGTCGAGCGAAGTGAAAGTGTTTTGGTGTTTGTGGAAACTACTCCGAGTGTTAGAACTATGTTGGCATCGACAACATAGACTTCAGCAAGACGGTCCTAAAGGTGGTTCCAAAGGTGTCCAAAAAAATATGGTTCCCAAAAAAAGGTGGTGTGACTTACACTTGCCGAAAGACAAGAAAGCCCTGTAACACAGACCGATAAGCTTTTCTCGTTACAAGTAAAAAAAGTTAGGTTAAGTGAATATATATCTGGTAAAACTTACTAAGTAGTTGGAAAACGGCTGAGAAAATATAGCTTAACTGTGTCCTTTAATCAACTCTAGGGAGTTCAATGTAAAGCAGGCAAACTAAAATATACACACGCGATTTCAAGAAAACAAACTGTCTTACCTCAATGTTTTTTGTAAAAGTTATTTGATTGAAAGTTATTTGAAAAGTGGTATATGTAGATTCTTCCAGAATCTCAACACATGAACAATGATTTACTTGAATTATCCCATTCTATCGGAACGTACATAATACGTTATTTAACCAAGAAAATCACTTAAACTCTTAAACACATTGAAAACTGGGCAAACAGCTGGATGCGTCCAGCTGAAAAGAAAACGACGTGGCCCACTCCCCAGGAAATTAGGCCATAGATCTCCAACCTAGGCTAGCGTCACAGCACTGTCAATGTTCAACTCACAAAACAATAAAGCGACACAGATATGCACTAAGATATTTGTGGTAAATCTATGACAAAGAATCTATTAAATGCGCTGTGGCAATATTGATAAATGTAATATGAAAGTAATATGCCGGCCTGAATTTCTAAACACATGCTAAGGAAACGCGTAGTCACTGCTTAAAATCAATTTATCCGTCAAATATACCTACAATAAATTTCGGATTCTCAAATTATTGTTAATTACAAAAAGTGAACGTAACAATACTTAATATAAGATACTTACGAATATTTAGATAAAATTTTCAAAATATACAGGTATATAAAATGCAGGTAGATACTTTACAAGTAACCTGTAATGTGTGTATAAGGAATTATATACCATAAATACATTTCAAGAATAGTGGCGCATCCGAAGTTCATCAATTCTTAAGATAAAACAATGATAAAAAAACAATTCCATTAAGAATAGCAAGTTCGACAGGACTGTACAGATTTTTTAATCAAATACTGATGTATTGCACAGGGTGTTCCAATGCATTAGTTAACCAGTCTCAAAGTTAGAGGTCCTTGTACTTAACCGAAAAAACTGGTGCCCCACTTTCTGTTGTATCAGAGTATATATACTTACATGTATTGATAGAACCATAATGACACAACTAGTTTAATAGTAATAATGATTTCCGGCATTAATCTAATATGGCTACCTCTAATTAATCTGCCCTTGTATACACCACTGGTAACGTCCTATAATATATCACAGCTCAGTATTAATACGTCGACATGTAAATGGTATATATCGGTATTTGTTCCTATCAAATAATTTAATAACATCGAATAATTACTTACCAATATTAATATGACTAGCTTTACCAAATTTGCTCTTCCATCCCACTGATACCTTCCTCCTATAATGGTAGGAGGTTATGTGTGTGCTCTGGCATGTGAATTCAAACATGTAATAATCTGCAGTAATCTGCATGTTCTAAAATAATGCAGCTGTGATTTTATTGTTGCATTGCATTATTATTATTAAGTATTCTTGCGTGATTTATGTAGCTCTCTAACTAGAGAGCTACAATGGTAAATTATTGCGGTATTTTGAACCATACCAGAAATAGTTGTTCTTATTACATCGATCACGAAGAATAAGAATAAATGTTTACGAGAGAAAACTCACATTTCTTAGGTATTAAACAATAATCACACCGTTTTAGAAATTCTGAAGTAAAAAATTAGAAATTCTGAAGTAAAAAATTAAAAGAATTCAAGTATAGAAGTGCATATGACATTTGGGTTGTACCATGGCAACAAACATAACGACGGGTCAATAAAGAAATACGAACAAGGTTACAGTTCTTTTGTCAGTGGAGAACAGATAAAAAACTGCTTGGAAATTATGGAAATATTATATTGACTTACTTTTATGAGAATGCTGGTTTCAATTATGAGTTCTTTGTATTAAACATTCTTTTGTATTGTTGCAGTCTAAAAGTCTTAAGTCTTCAACTTTGTGGTCAAGTTATTCTATGTTCAAGAGTACAACAATAGTTATTTTTTCAACAAGTGCAAAAAGTAAATGTTTATTGCACGCCATAGCATATATTATCCAAAGAGGCCGTCAGAGTTGGACAACACGCCGAGTGCAATAAACACTTGTACGAGTTGCATACAATATTATGTCTACGTTCATGTAAAAACCAAAAAATGTTTATTTTAGGTGGCATTAATGTCCTTACATTAGGTGACATGTCATAATCTTTATGTAAAAACACTGTAGTAGAATGACATATGATTGCATCAAAATTTTTATTGCACTAGTGCAATAAAGAAGCAGTTTTGCATTAAATATAGTTCAATAAAGTTTTGTTTTTGGCATGATCGTAGAAAATAGTTATTTATGCAACAAGTGCAAAAAGTAAATGTTTATTACACACGACGCGAAATTGTCCCGAGGTCGTCAGGCCGAATTGGACAAAACGTCGAATTAAATAAACATTTTTTGTACGAGTTGCATACAATATTTTTTCTACGTTCATGCAAAATCCAAAAAAAATTTAATTTAGGTGGCATTAATGTCATGACATTAGGTGTCACGATATTTATGCCAAAACACTGTAGCAGAATGTCAGAGGAGTGCAAAAAAAAATTTATTGTACTAGTTCAATAAAGAACCAGTTTGTGCATTAAATATAGCTTAGTAAAGATTTTTTTCGAGAACGTAGAAAAAATTAAAGAAAATGTGGATATTATTATTTATTGAAAGTTGGTTGCATACCTAAAGCGTCAGAATAATGGATATATTGATAAAAAGTCGACTCCTATCTTCTTATAAAAGTTGCATTGATATTTGCTCTCCATGCTGCTCCACATATCACCGAAACAAAGAAGAAAATTACCTTTACAGTTATTTCACAGATGGAAAATGTCATTTTTTTTCTACTTATTGTCACTGTCTAAAATGCCACTTTTAAGTATAAGTATAAAGGTAGTAATATTGGCAGGCATCTCACTGAATGTATTGATTCCAACTCTATTTTCCAAGCACTTTTTCACTGAACATTTTTCAGATGACGGAAGGAACGACTGAACGAAAACTCATACTATTTCTTTGACTTACAATGAAATCAAAGAAGCTGCTAAAAAAGCCACTTCCTTGATTTCCGCCGAGAGTAATTAATTTTCTTAATCACTTATTACCCAAAAACACTATCCTTACAGTATCTAGCCTAAAAATTAATCACACAAGAAGCCCCTGGCACTTTAAAAATAGGAATTATTAGATCTGATATATGTAAATGTAACAATTTTTCTGGCGCTGAGATATATCTAAACCACGTAATATTACGACCTAATATATCATTACTCGGATTATAACGTAGAAATACAACATTGGATTGCATCCATCATATGTCAAAATTTCCAGCTCCCTACTAATTTAGAAAATCTCCTGACGTTTCAACATTATAATATTAATAAAGCGGATTAATGTTATAATTTTCTGAATTATTATTTTCTTGCTTGGTGTCCCCCTTTTTGTTTTTCTGATCTTGATTTCCTTTTTTTTTATAATAAAGTCTATGCCATGTACCATTTTCTATACTATATGTCTATGCCATGCACTTTCTCACTTTAGTTATCCGAGTTTATTTATGCTTGGCATCTTTACATTCACTATGTCTACTATACCTATATTTTACATTCCTAATTATTATTTGATATATACTATCATTTTCTTTTCTATATATGACATATTATGACATTTATTTTCTTGCACAATGCTTTAACGAGAAATCTCTAAGCTAGTGATTTCTAACATCATTATAACTCAATTGTAGTTCATCTACAATTGAGTTGTTGCTAAGTTGGCTTTGCAATTCTTTCACATTTTGTAACGTCAGTCTATGCCATGTAATCTTGGAGATATGGAGATATAGGTACACGCTACAACAACGTTTACAAATTATTCAACTCTGTTATCAAAGTTCACGTTCTATCGCGACCACGTCGCGTGAGCTTACACCAATTTTCGGTCGACGAAACCATCCAATAAAAAGGACTACTGAAAGTTTGCTGAAAATTTTTAAAAAACCTGTGCATTGCATAATGTCCCAGTGCCCGTGCCACTACATAATGCTCGAAGCGAAGAAAATATCATGGCGGTTCGAGAGAGTGTGCGTGAGCAGTCAAGGATGTCGATTCGACGCCGATCGCAGGCGTTGAACATCAGTGTGACCAGTTTTTGACGAATTTTGGGGAAAGATTTGGGTCTCCGCCGTCATAAGATTGCGTTGACTCAAGAACTGACATGCAAAATAAAATGTCACTTTTACCACTAATATCAATCATAAATAACTATTATTGTAGTAAAATTTTTAAATGATTGTTTTCTGGCTAACCATAAAATTAACTTTATGGTGGGTAGCTAGCGAGGTACATGTAAGAGGCGTACATAGGAGAAAAAATCTTAAAAAAGTGTAAAGGATCTCTAAATCTATAGATATCCGATATCGGCCATAATATTCTAATTTGTTCGCAGATTATGCCTATATCATAAAATTTAGTCAATTCTCGTTTTACAAAAATTTCGGAAATATTAAATCCTATTTTGGAATATTTTTGGTTTCACACTGTAAATGCCTTTTTCTGTAGCTGTATGACAATGCCATTCTGTTGGCTTATTCTCAATAAAATTTAGAAGAGAACGTCGAAAAACGCACCGGTATGCGTTAGTTCATTTCAAGGATAATGAGTTGAATACTGCTGAAAACGGAACGAGTTTATTATGGAAACGTGTTTTCGTAGCCCACGAGATATGAGTTATTCCATGAATTTCCACTGTATTACAAAATGGTATCAGAAAGAGCGTAATTATTAATTTTATTTACACACAAAAACGTAGGTTTTATGAAAAGGATGGATTTTAATTTGATGCATCTGAAAGCGTTTTTAGCAATTCCAAACATTTAATTTCACTTAATGCCACCTACTCCGTCTGAAATTCTCCAGCGGAGCGTTTTACTTTATTTTTATAAACGAAACTAACTTCGTTAAGCTTTCACAGGGCTGGTGTGTATTCCTGCAAATAACTGAATTAGAAAATTGCTACAGCTGACGCCATGTAATTTTCTAGTTGAGAATACACAATTGTAAATAAAAATACAATACACGAGATTTAATAATAAAAAGTGGTGGAGCAAAGAAAACGATTTATCACAAAAATAATTCTCTTAACGCCGCAATAACGAGAACTCGGCAAAAAGAAACCCACAAAAATGTTCATCACATCATATAATGGGACTGATATAAAAAGAATCCGACCACACTCGAATCTAGAAATGATAAGTTGCAAGAAGTGACACACATCCCTAATACTTGTAATGAAATATTCCTCATTGCCGCCAAATGTGTGAAAACAAACAGGCAGGATGCGGTGTTTGGCTATAATGAATTTTCTCATATACCGGGTGCCTACGATATTACTAGCCAGTCTATAACTTTCTTGTAAAAAAATATATCTATTTAAAATTTTGGGAATTTGTATGGTTGACAACGGTGCACAGTTTGATTGCTTCAAGATCTGATTGCCATTTCCGGTTTAACCGGAAACAGTATAAACCTTGTTATTTTTAATGGAACACCCTATATATTATTAGAATTTAGATTGCCCAGAAAATTCTAGGTCCAAAACATGTAGCATACCCTATATCTATCTTTGACAGTTTTCGAGAAAATGGCGGTTGAAAATGTTATAGCAATGATAACTTACTTCCTTTTCACATAAAACAAATGAATGTAGGAACGGATATTTATGTTTTTTCGGGAGTAAAATTTGATAAAGTCATACAAATTTCATTTCCGGCTGTACCGGAAGTACTACGAAAAGTGATTTTCAGGCTTAAGTTACCTCGATATTTTTAATGAAACACCCTGTATTGAACATTTACATTCTACTAACCTTTCTGGATTTTTTTTGTTTCTGCTGTCGCCTGCCTAAACCTAATAATTTATGAGATATCGGCGACTGAATGTTCACCTGCACTATCACAAAGGCTAAACAATAAAAAAATGATGTTTAAACAGAACTGTGATTCAGGAGGGCTGTGTAAAACAAAAGAACTATTTACCGATTTTCATACAGATTTTGACAGTACTGCTGCATTATTTAAAAGTTTCTCTGGACTGTTGTCATTTAATTTTTGCGTTTTATTATTGATTTACCACTTAGTGTTTGTTTTATCTAGTTGTTAAAAATGCCTGTTTTTACACGCGACCAACAAATTGTTATATTATAAAAAAAATGTAAATAGAGCGGTAAGAAAAAACGAAGGGAATCCAAAGCATTGTATGGTCGACGTTATGCAGAACGTGACCAACCTTCTGCAATACTTTCCATGGTTGAAAAGAACATTTAAAAAGGGAAATTGATAAAGAACATCAGAACACATTTAGTGTAAATGAGGAGGCACAGATAAACTCACTTGTCTGTGTTGAGATTGATAAAACAAGTTCTACAAGGCAAATTCCTAGTGATATCGGGATATCTCCCGAAAGTGTTAGAAATATTCTACATAATTATAAGCACAAATATTTCATGTACCAATTCCATTAGCATCTTTACGAGGGAGATTATCAACGAAGATTGAATTTTTGCACTTTGTATTTGGAAACTGAACGTCACAGCCAAATATAAAATCGTGTATTTTATTTTTAGATGAATCTCGATTTACCAACATGGGAATGTTCAATAGGAACAATACACCATATTGGGCAACGGAAAATAATCATCTATTCAGAGGAGGGGGTTTCCAAGAAAGATTCGGCTTTAACGTTTGGCTGGGTGTTATAGGAACACACATTGTAGGACCAATATTTTTTAATGGATCTTTACACTGGGCGCGGTACCTACATTTTCTGCAGAATGAAATTAACAATTTTATTGGTTTTACCTATGCAGCATTAACATCAGCAAGATGGTGCACCCATAAAGCCTCATAACGCCAAAGTACTCACCAACTATTTAAGTGAAACTTTTAATAATCGCTGGATAGGTACCCAGGTACACTATTGGATTTTTTCTACTGGGCCCATATCAAGGAAAAGTTGTGTAAGACACAATCACATAACATAGAAGACCTTGGAAAAAGAATTAAGCAAGCGATAAACTCTTATTACTCCAATTCAAATGGAAAATGTTCTTCGGAAATTTAAACAAATAATTAATTCTTGGCGAGAAGTGAACGGTGTACATTTTGAACTTTTAAATTATGGTTGAAATAAATTATACCTACCTATTACTTTTAGTGTTTCACTTTTGATACTTATTTTTCTGCTTTGAGCAGATTTGTGACATATTTATAGTGCAGGTGAACATTTAGTCGCCGATATCTCATAAACTATTAGGTTTAGTCAGGGGACAGAAGAAACAAAAAATGCCCAGAAAGGTTAGTAGAATGTAAAGTTAATGTTCAATACAGAGTGTTCACTTAAAAATATCGAAGTAATTTGAGCCTGAAAATCACTTTTCGTAGTACTTCCGGTACAGCCGAAAATGAAATTTTTATGAATTTAACAAATTTTACTCCCCAAAAAACTTAAATAACCGTAACAGATTTGTTCCTACATTCATTTGTTTTATGTGAAAATGAAGTAATTTATCATTGATTTAACATTTTCAACCACCATTTTCTCGAAAACTGTCAAAGATAGATATAGGAGATGATATATATTTTGAACATAGAATTTTCTGGGCAATCTAAATTTCTAATAATATATAGGGTGCTCTATTAAAAACAACAAAGTGTATACTGTTTCCGGTTAAACCGGAAATGGCAATCACATCTTGAAGCAATCAAACTGTGCACCATTATCAACCATACAACTTCACAAATTTTTAAATCGATAATTTTTTTTACAATGAAGTTATAGGCTGGCTAGTAATATCGTAGGCACCCGGTATATGATACATGGATTAGTATTAATAATAATAGTAGCGTTATAATTTATAATACACAATAACTCACATTTTACAACAATATGTCCATTGTACTCGTATATCTGCAGAAATTTGGAGTTTTTATGGCATACCGTTGATTGAAGGCCCTTATCATTCAACGCCCATATGTATCGACGAAATACCGCCTTCCTCTTCTATCCCGTTAGTGCTGATTTAAAAAAAACACCACTGGCACCGGTATGAAGAATAGTTATTTGTGTGTTAAGAGCGCAAGTATTGCCGCTTGCGAAAGACACTTTTTAGACGGTATTCTTTCAAAAGCGGCAATGGCAGTTTGTGCTCGTGATACATACATTTTTTCTACAATCGCTTAATACAGTGTGTTCTTGTATGTATTTGACATATGTTTATATATGAACCGATTTTATAAGTTTTTTTTGTTAGCTACATTTCTCATGTGTCATTTTTGACTGACAAGCGCCTGCTAAGGAATTTATAATAAAGAAGCGTGCGGGAATTGACACTATTGCCGCTTTAAAGCGACAATTATGTCATTAATCGGAAATGGCGTACTTTGCGTTGAGAATTGAAAGCGCAAAAGCCTACTATTGAGGCTATTGTAGAAAAAATAATAAATGGGTATATAAAACCAATAAATTCGCAATATTGCCAATAAATTATCAATAGTATCAAAATTAAAAGTCGGCTGAAGGCTAATTTGTTTGACCATCGTTAGACTGATTAGTTTTATCGATTAGTTTCATTTGAGCACCCTTGGTTTTCGAGTTTTACATGATACATTTTTGACGCTAACTTCATGAAGCCCCAAAAATTTTTCAAAATCTAATTATCCATAGCATAATAATTTTTTCATTAGTAGATATTCATTAGATCATGTAAAACCAACAATTAGTTTCGTTTGACCACCTTCAGAAGACAACTTGAGGAAACAGGCACTTTTGAACACCATTTGATCAGGCTATGAGCAATGTGACTTATTTATCGTTTACTAATTTATAAAAATATTCCGCCTTTGCCGTTTCAAGTTAATCAGGTTATACATAGCTATTTTGGAATATTAACAACATTAATGTAATTAATACAATACGAAATTATAATTTTGTCCTATTTGTACTCATCCGTTGATTATTTGTACCTTGGGATTATTTAAGATTTAGGCTAATTATAAAAATGCATGATTTAGGCTAATGATTAAAGAATGCATGGACTAAAATACATCCTGGGTAATACTTCTAAAGAACAGACTAGTCGATTTTAGTCCCAAGTTAAAAAGAATATTTATGAAAATGAAAGTAGGTGTAGGAATAACGGTGTGTTGGATATTCCTAGCACGTCAGCAGTGATATCGGTAGGGACCCGCCGTCTCAGATACAAACTGTACTACTCGATATATTCTCGCTATTTGTGAGTCGTGTTCATGGAAATCAGATCTTTTAGACCATTCTAGCTGAATCAGTTAAATTGTTCTGTTTAGAAACGCCGCCTGGCAAGGTCCTTGGCATTCCCTCTCAGCCGGTACCGGTTTATTTTATTTTCCTCCGCATTTTCTTTCAACCGGATTATATTATTGAAATCGCAGGGAAATATGGGGAATATCCACCTTTCCAGGACTTCTTTATGAATACACAAAAGCTCCCTTATATTTTACATTACCTTGATAGGATATGAATAATTTGACTTCTATATTACATTTTAAAGGGATATGAATTATTTTCAACATATATGCATTTCGATCTTATTTGGAAACCATTCGTTGGGCAACCGACGACTGAAGTAGATATATGACAGTATCGAGTCAGTAAGTCATATACATTCATTTATTTGTTTTGATAAAAAAATTTCGTTGTTGGAATATCTTTTCATATCGTGGCTAAATTCACTTATAAAACGATAATCCATTTTCAATTAGAACATAGTTACACGCTTGATTTAGATTTGTCTTTAAAAATAAATACCTTTAAATTCTTTAGGATATTTGAGGTTAGCTTCCCCACAAATGATATTATGAGGCGGTATATTATGTTTGGATATGCCTATATTTGGGCAAATCGCATATTATCGTGAATCAGTTCAAAAACATGGGTTATTTAATTTTATTAAACAAATAGTGAAAAAAACGCGAAAAATTACCAATTGTTTTTCCTTTTCGGAAACTATTTGTTTTAGAAAAAATTCAAATAGGAAGAAAGTTTTAGAATTGAAGTTTACATATAACAGGTTGCGAATAAAAAAATATTATTATTGCAAATATAACAAAATCAACTAAAAAAAGGGGGGAAATGAGTTTTTTACCCAATTTTTTTCAAATACCTACTTATTTTATATGTAGGAACTTCATATTTGCCCAAATATAACTTTTAAGTGTGGTAAACCATCACACCAAATTTCATCGAAATCGGTCGCATACTTTTGCACAATATTGTTACAATTCAGATTTTTTTTTTCAATTTGAATTTTTGCAAATATAACAGGGTAAAAAGTAGAGCCTCTAGACACTTGAAATTTTTTTTACATATAAAGGGATACACAAGCTTTCCAATGCATTTGAAAAATAGATTTTTTTAGTATTTTTTTAAAATGTTATGATTCTTGATTAGTTCCGGAGTTACGTTCGATCAAAATTGAACGCCATTTACAATGGAACTATAAGCGTGTGAGGGTTTTTTTAAAAGAAAATACCGTTGTTGTTCCGAGTACTTACAGGGTATAAGTTTTCAAAATTTGGGCATTCATGCAACCTAAAACAACTCGATTGAAAACGCCCAAGACTACACGAAAATCTCTCAAAGTGCGCTGGGGTCAGTCAGTGGTGGTCGAGTTTCAACGATTTCAGTTACCGTTATTTTTCGCGATTGTAATCTTTAATAAGTAAATAAACCAATGAAATTTAATATTGTTTTTAACTAGTGGTTATCTCGTCTTTTTCTATATATTTAGATATTTTAGATCCTATATATAGGCGGGGAATTTTTAGAATTTGAATACAATGTTTTAATGTAAAAATTTTGTTTTCAATTTTACGGATATTGAAAAAAAAGATTTTTTTTAATTTAAAATACAATATTTCATAAATATTTATTTAAATTTATGGATGTTTTTGTTTTGCAAAATATATTTCTATACAGAAATATATTTATTCCCAAAAAGTAGGAAGAGGGGTATAATGATCCTTTAAGGTAAAATGATCCCTCCAAATCTTGACGAAAGTAGTGGTGCTATCATGTCACGGTAGCAAAATGTTTTATTTGATGTTTATGTTTATTATGGACCGCACAGGTGGTTAGTTAAAACACGCGTTGAAAACGGCTATTTTGTGTATTAAATTTGTTATTAAATCGATATATTTGTATTTATTGATACGAATCTATGAATAGTTTATGTAGTATAGTTGTTCTTTGGAATCCTTAGGTAGTTACATGCATATATTCTTAATAAACATTTTTAGGTTAGGTGAATGTTGCGTAGTGCTTTTGGAATAAAACGATCCCTTTCGGGTCCTGCAAAATGATCCCGGAATCATTTTACCCCAACTGATTTTAAAACATTTGGTGAAGAGTTTTTATTAATTCCGTGTTTTTGTTTCAGAATGTCAGGTATAAATATCATCGAAAAACACAAAGGCAAAGCTGGGATCCAGACAGTATGCAAAATGCCCTGCAGAAGATAAGAAATGGAATGGCAATAAAAACAGCTGCAAGGAGCTTTAATGGACATCACAAGTCCCTTAAAGCTCCTTAAAACGTCCTTAAAGCATCTTTAAAAGGTGGAACAAAAAATTAAAATCTAATAGCTCAGAAGAACATTAAACAACTTGGCAGTAAAACAACGTTCTTCGCTTCAGATCAAGAAAACGGGTTAATACAACATATTCTTGATTTGGAAACCATAATGTATGGAATAACAATACAAGACCTTCACCGTTTAGCCTTTCACCTGACCGAAAGGAACAATATACCTCATAGGTTTTGTCGTACAAAATTGTCCACTGGCAAAGGCCGGTTGTCTGGTTTTCAAAAAAGATATCCCGAAATTAATTTGCGCAGTCCAGAGTCTACTTCTTCCGCTCGCACAAGAGCGTTTAGTAAACCCGTTGTAACCAAGTTTTTCAATATCCTAAAAGATATTACAGAAAAACATAATTATCCTTCACATAGAATTTTTAATGTGGATGAAACGTCGATTTCTACAGTCCCTGGTAGGAATTCAATTACATTTGCCAAAAAGGGAAGGAAGCATTACATCAGCTGAACGTGGAATATTAACAACAGCCGTAATTTGCATATTATCAGCTAGAAATTTTATACCGCCCATGCTAATTTTCTGCAGAAAACGCATGAAAGCCGGATGGACAATGGGTGGATGAAGCTCGATTTATTTAACAATGGTTTCATTATTTTTTAAGTTTTGTTTAGCCTTCTCAAGACGAACCTGCACTGTTAGTATGGTCACTTGACGCATACAAAAAATTATGTGATAATGAAAGCTAGGGCTAGAAAGATTATGTTTCTTTGTTATGCCTGCCATCCCACATGACCCTCAAACTCCAACCTCTGGTTGTTCCTATTAAATGCATACTTAGACCAAGGTCTAGAAACTTAAAAGCTGCTTCACCCGCATAAGTGCTATTAATCGATTTAGAAAAACTGGAATTGTTCCATTTAATTCCAGAGATTTTCATGGATGCTGATTTCATAGCTGCAGAAGTAACGGATGAACAAAACATAGAACCAAGCGCACCGAGATTAGATAATTTAGAGGATTTATAAAAAATACATGAAAGGTCCCATCTAGGTCCAAGTTCACGCCCAGATACCGTTAACTTAGACGCTGAATTGCAAGAAAACAACAATCACTCTTCTTTCTCTATTGGCCCATCCATTTGTCACCCCCTTCCGAAAATCGCTAATAAAAGAAGCAATAACAAAAGCAAGTCAACCGGCGCTGTAATTCTGACAACACTCCATATAAAGACAACCTCGAAAAATACATATACGACATATAAAAATAAACGACATATAAAATTGAAGCAGAGAAAAGGATAAAAGCGAAGAAAGAATAGATAGGATCACAACAGTCAAAACTAAAAAAAAACAAGAAAGAAAGCTAATCGGAAAAAAAGACAGTATTGGGAGAGTAGCAGTGAAAATTCCGATGGCGCTGATTGCATATTGTGTTGTGAAAGTTATAAATGTTCAGTTACGGGGGAAGGCTGGATTCAGTGTTCTACGTGTCGTGGATGCTGATTTCATAGCTGCAGAAGTAACGGATGAACAAAACATAGAACCAAGCGCACCGAGATTAGATAATTTACAGGATTTAGAAAAAAGACATCAAAGTGGGACTACTTTGATGTCTTTTTTCTAAATCCAGGCAAAATCTTTTCCAGGTCCAAGTTCAGGCCCAGATACCGTTAACTTAGACGCTGAATGGCACATTGATCATGGGCACATGATCAATGTACCGGTGTTAGCGATGATGAAGATGAATACGCGTGTCCTAGATGTATTTTCCATTCGTAATGTTGCTACTGTGAAGTACCAGATAAAAATTTAGTTTTTTCTGTTTTTTCACTATATGTCAAAATGTTTGCTTTTCTACAAGAATTTATTATTAGTTTCTTGAATACAAATACAATACTTTTAATATTTTCAATTAACATAGTTTTCCTAAAAATTTTAACACAATATATATACTATCTGATTTTCTTCCAAAATGAACATTCTTGTTTCATTGAATTGTCCTTCGAATACAACTCGTGCTTTCAGTTTTTCTCCAATATTTGTCATTCTCTCATGTTCTTTTATATTTAATTACATTAGCGTGCATCGTAGCCAGCAAATAGTGGCTTGTATCGCTTCTCTATTTAGAAAATTATTTAGGCACTTTCGATATTATCCTCTACTGATTTTTTTCCTATGTTAATATGAGCCGAAGCATAATCACATACAAACCACGTAAAGCAAACACGATTAACGAAGAGCGTGCTGTATAGCCAAATGTGCGAGGAGCTCTCATGTGTACCCGAGTAAGTTAAAGATCAAGGAAGGCTGTCAGTCTAGACTCGACAAGCACGGAATCTTTGTTATCCGGGCTAATGCCGTTTGACAATGGCGTAATCCCTTAATCTTATACCCTATGGCCGACGTCTAGCAATATAGATTTCCTCTGGAAATCCGCCCCTATAATAATGGTAAATTTATTATCTCGGCTTTATGCGGAAGGAGAAGCCTTACTCAATAATAATGTCTTTTCCTAACTTGAGGCTATAATAGCGGCACAGAGGGGATACATGGTAGATGTTATTGTAGATGTAGATTCCAATTAACTTGGCATATATTTATATGTTGTTTGATTACTCTCCAATTCTTAAAAGAAGTCGCTCGCGTCACTAATTTATTCCTAATCTACAACATACGCTGTTCAAGCGTCCTTTGTTACAAAATAATGAAACGAGAGAGACAATGAACTCTATTATATGAGGCTGTTAATATTTCCGACTAACGTTGTGTCAGCTACTCTATGAAAACGAAAGAGGGAGCACGGTTTCGTACATCGTAAGAATAATATGTCTCTTGACTAGCACCGTACTCGCGGTAGCATAATAAAGTTTCAGGTTATGTCGCTCAGTCTGCTCTGCTGTCAAATTCCTGTTTCTGCTTTGTTTATCTCTATTGAATTGTTAATGTTTTCCTTGTTTTATTGATTTTTGCATACAACAAAACAGTTCTCTTCAGCACTAACGATAGTTATGGCCAGTTCCATAATCGACGTAAAGCTTCCTTTAATATTAAAAGTCTCCTTTAAGTTCTAAAGCGTATCGTAATAGAATTTTAAAGAAACTTTTACTAAAAAGCTTCATTTTTGGTAAAGGCTCGATTTTGGCCCTTTTGACGAGAAAAAGTCGACTTTATTGTAAACTTAACCTACAAATTTATTTTTACTGTCAGCATAAACATACTTATGCCTTCATTTATAAAACAATGGTCTGGGAAATAGTGGTCGTTTGGGCTTGGTGTGATGAAATACAGTCTACCGTTTACCTCAGAAAATTACGAAGAAGACATAACGGCGTTGAGAAGAGAAAAAATATATAAGCCAGGACTGCAATGTTTTCATCAAAACGATATAGAATTTTTCCACCGCAAAATACCACTTTAATCATACTCTCCTATAATTGACAAGAATCCCTTCTTCGCATTTGTCATTTTATTTTCGATAACTTTTCTGTGCAAATACCTATATGGCATTCAGTAATTTAATCTCATCCTCTTTCGAGAAAGTAGCATTTTTGCGGCTTTTTGCTCGACACGTTGACTCATTATTTATTATATATACCAACACTTTAATAACATGATACAAATATACAATAACGCAATTAACTACAATGTGTACAAACCAACTAACTTTGTTTAAATTTCCATCACAAAACAACTAATTTCGAAGATGTTAGGTTATGATTAAATAAAATTATCATAAATTACACAATAAATATTCACAAATTGAGGCTTTTCCTAGCGGGAGATGCATTCCACTTTATAGAACCGAATCGACTTTACAGATAATTAAAAGTCTACTTTTTCGAAAAGTTCCCTTTTCTAAAAGGGCGCTTTTGTTCTTATTTATGGAACTGGGTATTAATCTTCAAAACAAAAGGTATGTTTCTATAAGTAACGAAATAATCTTAAAAATACAAAATTCTTTTTCTAGAACGCCACGCATAACTTATTTTAAATAAGAAACGGAAAATGGTCCTTTGTTACCGTTGGAAGTGGTACTTGAAGTTAAGTTGCTGTGTATTTATGGTTAATCTGTTTTAACTTTTATTATTGTCATAGCGTGTTGAAACATTGCACTAAGAACCGTGTAGAGAATAAATACAAAAGGTAGCAAAAATCCTGTTCTGTCTTCACCCGGAAAAACAAGACCTAGAAAAAACGAGTCGGACTCGAGCACGAAGTGTTCCGTACCATTATCTATAAAAACGAGCAAAAAAATCACGTTTGTTGTATGGGACCCCCATTTTGGGGTAGGGGTAAATTTAATTTATTTTTAAAGTGAATACATAACTAAATACTTATTCTGTGAATATTTCAAGTATCTACCTGTTGCCGTTATCAATATCGAGAAAAAACGAGCAAAAAAAGCACGTTTGTTGTATGGGAACCCCCTTAAATATTTATTTTATTCTGTAGTTGTTGTTATAGCAGCAACAGAAATACATCATCTGTGAAAATTTCAACTATCTAACTATCACGGTTCATGAGATACAGCCTGGTGACAGACGGACGGACAGCGGAGTGAGTCTTAGTAATAAGGTCCCGGTTTACCCTTTGGGTACGAAACCCTAAAAAACGAAGACTACTAAAAGCGAAATACTTCAGACTGTTTACAATATGTATGATGTGAGTTCTTTTAAAAGAATGTAATAAAGGCTTCATTTTCATTATCATATATTTTTTTATAGAAAAACAAAAATAAAACTTTTAAATCTTTGAACAGTGAGTTGTCCCAAAAACATATTATATAGAGTTTAGTTAAAGCTCATTGCAGCGAATATTACCTGAGCTAAGATTCAAATTTAAAGAGACAGCAGAAGATTTCTGGTTGAAACACGTCAAGCAAACCCCTTAAAGTAATTTTTGAGGCTGAAACTTGGAGATATTACAAGGGAAATCCTCAAAAATCATGGCAAGATGCATCAAAAAAACGCTAAAAGACCAGCTGGAGGATATTTATCTAAAATAGTTAATTAGAAATTATATTATTTCACCATCATCGGCACGCCATCAACACCATCGACACGCGATTTAGCTAGACAACCTGTGCGATTTGTCAATTTATAATATATTATCTCTACTTATAATCTGTATCATAGTCAAATAACAGATTAGGGTATATATTTCTAGTACCTGATCTTAGACTATTGAGTTATACCGTTCTCAGACAAAATTGTAGGCTTCACTTCACTTCGCTCATGTCTTTGAACAGTAAATTAGCCTTACCATTGTTAATACTTAATATTGTGTTGCAATTGCCCAGGTGTTTGTAGCATTCCTTGGTTATTTGACTCACATGCATATTAAATGTCAGATTACTGTCCACGTCGGTTTAAGGTGGTTCCATTTATGGTATAGTCATAAATAATAAGATAAGGAATAAGAAGCTACATTTTGCAACATGTAAATGAAGGTTGATATCATCAGTATACAACAAATAGGATACTTCTAAATTTTCAATAATATAATTAATAAAAAATATGACAGACAACAATGGTCCAAGAATAGAGCCTTGTGGTACTTCAAATGTTACATTTATTTTCTTTGACTTGGCACCATGATATGCAACATATTGCGTTTTGTTGGACAAATATGATTGAAAGAAATTTTATAAATGATTAGACAACTACTCAATTTGTTGAGAAAAATGTCGTTATATAACTTATAGAACTCTTTAGAGAAATCTGTGTATATAACATCAACTTGAATGTTATTATCCATATTTTCAGCGATAAATTGAGCAATGCAGAATAAGTTGGTAGTTGTGGACCTCTGCCATAAAACCATGCTAATGGATAGAAATTTGCTATGTAGTGTAGTTTCCATAACTTTCGCGAAATTATTTATTACAGTTATAGATATATAATTTTCAATATTATTCTTATCACCGTTAACATTAAATCATATTATTACACATTGGAGATAAAAACAATAATGACAATAATTCTTCGCTATAAAAACGATATGACACGAGGTATATCAAAAGATTCAGAAAAAATGCAGATAACAAAATATGATGCCATAAGAAATAATGAAGTTAGTGGTTGGAAAGAGGGTTGGAACCTTTGATGTGAAACTAATAATGACGTGGACTTCAAACACTAAAATATTGAACGTTATATTCAATGCGCATTTCGCTAACGAATTTGGTATCAGCGAGAGATGATCAAAACTGTTTTAATAAGCTGCAGATGACCATCATCTGTAGGAAGCCACCTTGGTTCCATCGGTAGGCTGATGGAAATAAAATTACATACATACATACATGCTACATATTTTATTTTAGTTATAGAAGGAGATATAGATTAATCCGGAAAATCTCAGGTTTTATTTATTGCCTTACGTATTATAAGAAAACCCTTAGGAGAATTACAGATTTAGGTACAGCCACTTATCACAACAGGTCGTGATTATTTCTGACATATTTTTAATGAAGTGTGTTTCGTGCAGTCTGCGGAGCAGCATCCCTTAGAGTTAATTAAATTTCAGCACGTTTATGGGCAAGTGTTTATGAAATATTCGAATTCTGAAGGCATTCCTCAACATTATATCATACTACTGAGAATATATTTATGTTAGTTGTGACGATGTCAGTTGAGGACGTGCCGGGTATGCTAATATATGTTTCGCTATACTTTTAACAGTGACACGTTTTCGATGTTTCTGTTTAAAAATGGATACTTGTACTGACACATTTTTAAATAAAATGAAGATCTGTGCAATATTTACACAATGCGTATAAGTTCCCAAAGCTGGCATGAAAATTATGAAATATCTACGTAAATATATATATATATATATATATATATATATATATATATATATATATATATATATATATATATATATATATATATATATATATATATATATATTAGGTAATTATGGATACCTAGATATATAAGCAGGAAATACGTCATTGATTATATTTTTATTAGCATCTATAACAGCGAAAGTTCCAAATCACAGAATGGGTATAATATTGAATAATCCATTTTTCCCTTTACACTATGTGCTCATAAACAATAGTCAAGTATATTCAGCGAGCATTGTGTTGCAATTGAATCTGGGAAAAGCACAGCTGTATCGGACCGCTACATTAATGCATAATACGATTTCGATGCACTGCTCAATTGCTGTTGTTCACCAAAGCGTTCTTTCTACTAACATAATTTCACGATATAATTTATAGCAATGTTATAGCTGAATTGATTCTGAATAGTTTATTGGGTATTTTGTTCTATAGTTTTGAATTTTGTCAAATTCCAGCACGTAAAATGAAACGAAATTGGTGTAATTGGACAGTATAATAGATGGGATCGATCTCGTGAGTCTCGATATTATTTTATGTGATTGTTTTGAATGAAACAAATATCCAGTGTTACAATAAAACTCTCAGAATATTATAGAATTAGAATGAACTTATATATATATATATATATATATATATATATATATATATATATATATATATATATATATATATATATATATATATATATATATATATATATATATATATATATATATATATATATATACATACTTTTCTTCTTACAATTATACTTTGATTTTTATAAAAATAATAAGCATGAAAATCACTCACCTCAGAGGAGGTTCAAAATAAGCTGAATCGTTTAAATTTGTGATTAAAATTTTAATATCTTACTTGAAACTTGAAAATCAATTATTGTTAATGCGATAATTTTCTCAAATTTATATTATAAAATGTGATATTTGTCCCATAGATTTTGAATAATTTTAGAATCGAGGAAAAAAATTGCTTCCCATTGGATTTAGATATTAAATCATTAAAATATAATTATGGAAATATTATGGTTCATCAACTTTCAGTAGCTTTAATCTAGCCTGCGCTATCCTACGACAACTTAAAATTAAAGTATATTGGATATAAAATCTTTCTACAAAAAATTTTCCTTATATAGAAATTATTTAGAAAGTTAGTGAAAAGCGACGTATTAATTTTGGTGTTTTATTACCTTTATATATAGCGTATTTCCAACACTCGAGCAGCACTACCTTATTGCTGTGTACACCTCTAGCTGGATTCACTCTCTGGAAGCTGGATTAGAATTGTGGCTTGCCTTTATTGGATTCTGCTATCAGCTTGATGGCTGGTTTCTTACACGTTATTTTATTATACTGATTTAGAACACTATTTAAAATTACGTTTAATAAGAAATAGGGATGTTCCTATTTAGGAAACTGCCTAAACACTACCCACGATGTACTAGTTATAGATTAAATTACCTTTTTAATATTACAGAAAATAACGAGTTCAAATTATACAGAATTTATATAAAAACATCCACTATGGATTGATGCAAATTTGTTAATCACTCTTTTACTTTAACTAATATTTTAACAGGAAATTTTTAAAGATAAAAGATATGCGTGGCTACCTATTTGATGCTTTGAGCTTAACTGTTCTGCGTCGTTATTCGTTATATTAAATTATGTTTATCACACTTTAAAATTATTTAATTTAGAGCTGTTGTTTACTTTTCACGCCCGCTATAGGCATATTAAACTATTTGTTGGCATAATAGATGTTCAAGTGATATTTCTTCGAGATTAAACTCTCGATCCCAATAAATTTTAATCTCGATGCCAATGTTTTATCATAAATAATTTAAATTATGCTTAGTTTTAATAGATAATCTGTTATAATAAATTATTTTATATTATGCCTCAAAATAAGTTAAAATTTTGTTAATGTTATAAAATAAATGTAATTTTTGCTGATAAGAATTGCATCAATTAATTGACAGATAAGTTTCACTACAAAAAACATATATTTTTTACATTCGAAAAAAAAACATTTTACTAGGTACCTACAACATAACCTGCAGCCTTTTGGAATTAAAGTTAATTCAGGAACTTTTCTTTACAATTTTACAATTCTAATAAATGGGGTCAATTAATGTAGTATTTTTAAGAATTAGGGAATTATTGGAGGAAATTGAACCCCAACGAATGCATATCTTCTATTAAGTATTACCTACTTCAGAAATTTAAATGTAGAAATTGTAAAATTAGTAGTCCCTTATATTATTTAAACATTTATTGATTTATGAACTGTTCTTGATATAACAAATATCAGAGAAAAATTAATAATTATGTCGAGGTACATTAACAAGAAATAAATAAAAATTTCACCTAAAAGGCAACTGTTAGCGGTTAGCTATATTCGTAATCCTCAAACATCCAGTCCTCATCACTAACATACACTCGCTCTTTATTGTTATACATTTTAAACGGTCCCTTTTCATCCTCACCTTTCCATTCCTCGTCGGAACTATCAATATTTGGATTTTTAGATTTTATCTTTACTGGTGCATCCCAGTCCTCTAATTCGTCAGTACTAGCCACAACAGTGGTTGCATCGGGAAGCTCCGAGGGAAGCTCGTAATATTCATCTAGGTCTGACTTAGAAGAATATTCGTCCACATCCTTTTCGATATATTCCTTTGGACCATCACCACGATAATCTGGTAGTTTCCTTCTTAGAAATGCCTTTCCTTCTTCATACTGAGCATGGTTATCCATCTTACCTGTATCATAATAATTGAGTTCCAGGTCCACGGAGGTAATACTAGTTAGATCTATATTGATGTTATCTAATAAGTTATCATATAGATCTAATGTCTTTAATCTTAGCATCGGAGAAAAATCAGGCACAATCTCAATACAATTATTGCAAGCTTTCAGTACTCTCAGAGATTCCATTGAGAGGAAATTATTTGGAATGCTTACGAGAACATTATTTGATATATCTAAGACCTCAAGGTTAACAAGGAACTCAATACCATTCGGTAACCACGAGATACTATTATTTGCTATATACAGTTCCTTTAGTGTCTCAATCCACGGTATTCCTTCGGGAAATAGACCTAACGACAAATTATTGAGCCGTAAAATGTTGAGCTCTTTCCATTTTGGCCTTACAAACAGCTCATCCAACTCGTGAAAATTGTTAAGAAAACCTGTACCTTCATTGCTGACATCCAAGTATTGCAAATATTTAAAACATTTAAGGAAATCGAAATCGGAATCGAGTAAATAATTATTCTTGAGCTCCAGCTTCTTTAACTTAACTATATTTAAATTAAAACTGTTTTTTAAGTACCTATAGTGATCTGCTTTATTATGACTATAATCAAGTTCCTCCAGACTCGTACACTTAAACATCAGAAACCACTTGGGGATATTTTTAAACTTATTATTATTAAGTTTAATTTTTTTAACGAAATTAACACATTCAGGGTCAATGTCGAAATTTTCTATCTGATTATAACTTATGTCTAGTGATTCTAAGTGCTTCAGTCCAGAGTATAGGCACAAGGGGACACTTTTCAAATTATTATGAGACAAGCCTAAGTGTTTCAAGTTTAATTTCTTGCATAAAATCGGCACCTCTGTCAAATTACAGTGTGATAGTTCCAAAATGGTTATTTTTGAAATGTCTATATTAGGGTTGCATGCGTTTTCAGATAAGACGCAGTTAAACAGAGAGGAAATGGTGACGGATTCTTCGCCAATGAGATCTTCGGTCTTTAGTGGTCGTATTTCAATTTCGTGGTTTTCTAGTCTCAGTACTGACAGCTCCAAATTAAATCCTAGAACAATATTATCTTTCAAAAATAGCATAAATAGTTTTTTCTAATATTGGCATGTATTGTTTCGTAACTATTTTCACAAATAGTTACGAAAAGTAAAATATTACGCAACTGGTTTTGTAAAGTTCATTTCATAGTAGGTTATTTAGACCTGACGAGCTATGAAAGGGCCGAGCTGTCACACCGTTACAACCTACTGGATTTGTTTTATACGGATACAGTACGAGTTTTCTTCTCAAAATATAAAATTGGTGAAAATTAGAAAAAATCTTATATTAAACACGTTGGGAGACACTATTTGTGTAACTCGCATCCTTTTCTGAAGAGAAATCTGCTGGTTACACAAAATAATACTTTTCCCAACTGGTTACATAAACAGCTATTTATGCAACAAGTGCAAACAGTAAATGTTTATGGCACGCGACGTGCAATTGCATTTCTTTCAAATTTCTGACAACGCCATAAATGCGGAGAGTAATGCATCCCTACCAAATATTTCGGAAATTGACATAACAGGATTAATTGACGATGAAAAGTTACCATCAGATTTCGTTCAGAACAGTGAAAATTTCAATATCTAGGGTACGGAAGACACAATAATATCAGAAGCTTCCAACCAAAATACTATCGAGGGAAAATCCACCATTGAAGAATAATGATGTATTGAAGGAACATGTGCCCAACGGGGATCCCACACCAACAAAATATATTTATCATATTGTTCGTATTTCTACCATACCCCTCACAAAAAGCAAACGCAAACAATCTGCAGCTGTATTAACAGGGAGAAAAACTGAAGCAGTACTCGCAAAAAAAGAAGGTAAAACTATATAAAGGCCAAGAAACAGAAAAAGACAAACACTGTAGTATGTCATAATTCTCTAGAAGCGTCTACCTCTGCTACAACTGATGCAACAAATTACGCTGAATGCTTGGAGAATTATTATGAAACTACCGAAACAGTAGATAGGATCAGATGCGTAGCATGTGCAAAATGGCTTCATGAAACCCGCACAATGTATCAGGATAGAATTGATGTAATGATTGTGGCCGAGATCTAAAAATAAAAGAAAAATGTAAGAGAAATGGACAACACGTCGAGTGCAATAAACACTTTTTGTACAAGTTGCAGACAATATTTTTTCTATGTTCATGCAAAACCCAAAAAAAATTAATTTAAGTGGCATTAATGTCATGACATTAGATGATATGTCATGATCTTTATGTCAAAACACTGTAGTAGAATTACAGATGAGTGCAATAAAAATTTTTGCATGAACGTAGAAAGAGAATATAATGCATTAAATTTAATAAAATGAAGCATGCAGCACATTGTACATAGGTCTAATATTAAACCATTGAAATAGGTGAAAACGAGATGAGGTGATGTACCTAATACATTTTTAAACGGTTTTATTTAGCTTGACTTCGTATTTGTTTCAAATCTTACAACAGCTTTTTCAATTACTTACCGATAAGCTAGATCAGCTAGATAAGCTAGAGAGCTAGAGAGAGATGATATGACGAAAGGTATATAGTGTGATAAATATTTTGTTATACTACATGATAATGTTATAATATGATGGGCGAAATTCCAGGAAGTCGGTTATACTTGACGACGCTGTTAAAAATGCGGTAGCACGTGTGATATAATGAGGGTTTTTTGCTCGGGATTTTATGTCTCATATTTCAATGTTACAAACTATATATTATGTGAAGAAAAATTAATATTTGAAGTCGTTATCTTAAACATTTGTTATAATAAAAAAATCATGATCTGGCATCCCAAAAACCCCAGGAAAGATTTTGAGTCTAATCAGAAATAGTATCAGTATAGTATATATAGTATATATAAAATAGTATCAGAAATAGTAATATAGTAGTAATCGTAAATTGTATAATTATTCATCAGCAACATTAGAGACACAATCTGGAATAATCAATCTGACAAAAAAAATGGTGATCTAGTCACAACCGAAAACACCGAGTTGAGTCGAATGCCATATTTAAGCCGCCATCTTGAATATTTATTTTACCAAAAATCAGTGATCTGCTAGCACTAAAACCCTGAGATACCGATTTTGAATCGCATCGGAAAGAAAACGGCAAAGTTCGTGAGCCATCTTGAATCGCATCGGACCGTAAATCAAAAAATTCGAGAGCCGTCTTGAATTTTTATTTTCAGAAAACCATCGTGATAAGTGACTACAAATTTCCGATATACTGATTTTCCAGTAAATCTTACCAAAAATTGTAAAATATCCGCCATCTTGAATATTTATTTCGACAAAAAAATTGTGATCAGCGACTATAAAATTCTCGAGACACTGATTTTGAGCTGATTCTGACAATAAATGGCAAACGTGTGGGCCTTCTTCAAGCCGCCATATTTATATTTAAAAAATCGTGAACAGCGACCTTAAAATTTCCGAGACACTGATTTTGAGTCGATTCGAACATACTCTTTATCGCCGCCATAAAAAAGTGCGGTACTTACAAGGTTTGCACCCGGGACGGTTCGGTCGTTCATCCACTTACATATCCGCGGCGCTAAATCGACTGACTATTTAATTCTGAATGAATTATATAAGGATATCGACTTCGCGGGCATATAGCTTACAATGGCCGTATAAAATCCATTTATTAATCCATTTTATGACATTTCGGTAAGTTATTCTGCATGACCATTTTGGTCCTCCTTCTGACACATTATCACCTTATATTGTGTACATGTGTTTTTATTATGTGATTATTCGACCGACCATGTGACAGACAGAATTCCTGTAACGTAACAATCTAAAAATGTTCTTACCAACTGGTCCTCCTGGGCTGACCTTACGCCATGTACACGTATCTATATTATTTAGTCAGGTGCCGACCGTGTGAAAAAAATAATTGTGTTTTAATGCAAGGGAAATAAAATTTTGCCGTCTATCGGAAGAGATAAAAGGAAAAAAAAATTTAAAAAAGCAAAAGCAACGGGATTCGAACGCCAAATTTCGGTATCCGAGGCAAACTCTTTACCAATGGGCTACCAACGCAACAGTAAATGTTTGATGATCTAAATATTTAAGTAACTAACGTAAACGCTTTCGTGAAGTCACGACATGAGATGATCAATTTATCGCCTTCTCCATGGCGGATGTTCCAGCTGACGATCGGTTTCGTGGTTCTCTATTTGGCATCATACTATATGTATTGGAATCAATCTCAATCACATCATAAGGTCAAAAAGACCTCTCTCGGACCATTGGTACTTAATTATAACTGCTTTTAAAATACACTTTCAGCACCATATTAATGTTAAATAGCTATTTAATTATTTTGAGCATATCAAGTTTGTCATTTTATTAAAAATATACACATATATGTACATATTACACTAACATAGGTTATTTTTCTCTAATTAGGTAATGAACTAGTCCCGTTTAACACCTAATGCGCTACGCCTATGTCCACACTTTCAGAACGCGCCTGTATGAACGTGGCTTTGCGCTTCATGCTGCTGCCTGCTGCAAATCGACAGCATAGATATGTCAGTTTCGAGTTAACACGCTAATGTGTACCTATTTAAGAATACTGTATACTATGAGTGTGTTACACATGGTTCACTTACCCATATTTGTTTCCAGTTTAGTTAAAATTGATTTGAAATACAAATACAAAACAATTAATTCACAATAAACTGCACACAACGTATCAATAAAAAGTTAGGTTAGGAGGCCAGTGAAACTGCCGTTGCCTTCGCAACAACTACAATCTACAATACAGATGTATGCTGGGCGGGAGTGCGTTGTGACGGTAGAGTCATCGCTGACTCGTTAAAAGGTGAATTTAAATTAAATAATGGTTAGTTTGTACTGAAAAATTTTGTAGGTAACTTTGGGTAAGTGTTAATAGGTACCTTAAAGTTTACTATTAAGTATTAGTAATTATAGTACATAATATGTAATATGTATTCATATTCACTGTCTTTTATTTGGACAATATTTTTATGTACCGGGTAAGTCTCTTAAGATTGACACCCCCCTTATCTCACTTATCCTTTGCCGATTTAACTCATTGGGGAAACTGGGGTTTTTAATAATATGAATGAGTTAAAAGAATGCATACGTGTAAAAATTGAGGAATTAAACCAAAATGGTGATATATTTCAAAGGGTGAGAAGCAATTTTATAAAGCGATGCCAAATGTGTATTCAGAATGGTGGTGGTTAAGTGGAAAATATTTAATTACGTTACGTGTAAATAAATAAAATTGTTTTACTGTATTAATATTGACTTTTATTTGTTTTTATTAGGCTTATGTTGTTTATTGTTATTACTCGTTACTGTTATTGTCACCTATATATTATTTATTTATTATCTCAATAAATGGCATTGTTTCCAGAGGTATCTTGATATGTTTTTTGTTTTATAATTGACACCCGTAATGTGATAAGTTTTTAGTAATATCTCACGAACAGGTGGAGTGATTATATAACAATTAGATATTTTTTTATTCAGAAAACTAAGGACATTATTTTGGTATAAAAATATACGGGGTGTTTCATTTAAAAAAATCATGTTTTATTTTCCACCCTCTATATCTTACGAGATTTTTAATATCCGTGCTCAGATTATAGAAATTTATTAAAAACCGCGTCCACTCATTTTTTGAATGAGTTAAATCGGCAAAGGATAAATGAGATAAGGGGGGTGTCAATCTTAAGAGACTTATTACCCTGTACTTAATACTTAATTGTTGTACCTATAGAGGTAGGTATTTATGTTTTCTTGTTAGTTTGCTTTAAATTCTAATTATTCTGTATTTTTTTACACATTAACGATCAGTTGATAGATATTAATTAGTAGATACAAATATCGAATTATTATGCAAATCTCAACCAGATTGGGCTTCATCTATTGTATCTTCATCTATGAGTATTTTAACTGATGGCTAACTAGTTATATAATTCATTACAAAAAAGTCATGGTCATGGTAGGTAGGTACTTATACTTACACATATTATAATCGGCCATATTCGCTGCCTCGGCTGACATTTTGAAATGTTTCCGAAGGGATACGCAACATTCGCAAACATTCAAATTGTCAGCCCAGACAGCGAACATGGCCAATTATACTATGTAGGTATAGGTACCTATCATGACCATGACTTTTTTCTCAAATATTTCAATCAATGGTAATGCCTACCATGATACTTAGGTAAATAGTAAATACTTAAAAAAACAATATCTACACAGATTAATTACACACAAACCAAAGTACATCAGACCCATAAATTCAGATATGTATACTCAAACTGTATTTAGGTATTAAAAACAATATTATTTCTTTTTTCCCCATTAATTTTACTCAAATAATTTTAGTTGACCTCGATATCTACCGCAAATTAGTTCTAGTCATCATGTGGGAAGAGCTGCAAATAGAAGAAATTTGAATCAATGTGACGAAATGATAAATTGGTTCAGAAGAAACCCCTTTGATACGGTTGCAATTGTCATGGCATGCATTTTCCTGCTTCCTTGTCCTATGCAGCTACTAACAAGCCTTGGTTATCTGACTGCAACAAAAAATCAATGCTGCTCTTTGTAAGCAATTATGTTGACAGAGATGAAGATTTCTGGTCTTATGTCATTTTCTCCTACGAAATAATGTTCAAGTGATGCTACGAAGGGTCACGGATGTATAGATCAAGAAATTCGCGGTACGAAGAATGATATACTAAACCAGTTAATAGTTTCCATCGTTTTTCTATTAATATGTGGGCTTTGATAAGCGCGGCCAGTCCAGGAGTCTGCTGGCATATGGAATCAAGGCTAAATGGCGAACATTATGGACATTTGCTACAAAACATTATGTTACCATCGGTGCAGCAATAATTGTATCCAGACAATTTTATCTTCCAACAGGACAATTGCCCAATTCACAACTGTAGACTGCATCATTCACAACTGTCAATATAACGATATTTGGAAAAATTTGTTTATTATTTATTAATATTAATGCAGGATGACTAATATTTATATCTTTATTCCTACAAAAAACAAGCAATTCAGTTTTATGTTCATTTAATATTAATCCATTACAAGACACTGAAGAAATGATTCCAAATATAAGTTAATATTTTGTAACAGACAAAAATTAATAATTAATTGACAATCAGCGTACTGATGAGATTTATATTTCAAGAATGTTGAAAAATATGCTGTAAAATTTGAAAATGACAGAGGGCCCAAAACACTGGCGGACACCTATACTAATATCATTTAATGAAGAAAAATTACATTCTAACATAACCTTATGGTATACCTATCAGACAAGTAATGGGAGAAAAACATCAGATGTACAGAATCATCACTGACACCATAGTATTTTAATTTTAAACAGTGTCGCATGATATGAAGTATTGAGGAACTATAATGTAACAGTATAAGACACGCACTAGACCCAGAATCACACAGATTAAACAGCTCATACTCAAAACTGTACAACATCATCACTGACACGATATTATTTTTATTTTAAACATAGGGTGGCATGATATGTAGTATAGAACGTCTTACTACCTATAATCTAAAGGATATATGGGCAACACCGGCCCAGGAGCCGGATCCGACCCTCCACCAGCTTCAATCGGACCCGCGAGAGATTCAGAAAATTCAAGTAACGATATCAATTCAAATCTGATAAATGATATTATTAAGCGTACGCAGTGGAACGCCCCAGATCGAGTCAATAATAGTCGTTAGAAAGAGACAAACAGATAAACATTCGAAAAGCCGCTCGTGCACTTGAAGCACTCGTACGATCGAGAGTGTTCTAGTTGCTTATTGGGGGAATATATAAACCGCTCAGCGCGCGTGTCATCTCATATCTTCTTAACAACTGATAAAGATTGCATCGCATATTAGCGTACGGTCAAGAGTACAACGCGGAAAGTAATCAAGCAAATTCCATCAACATGTCTAGATTAAGAAAGCGGAAAGTGGGTACAGAATGAAATAAGCAACTGCTATGAATGTGCAAGAATGTGATTTAGTAATTCTCTATTGCATTATTCACCAACAAAACTTGTGCTCTAAGTCCATTCGACTGAAGAATGTTATGGATGTGGTAATAATACCACAATAATAATACCATTATTTCATTATACCCGCGGTCTTAACCATCGCCAGTTTAATGCATTTTTGGATCAATTCTCTACAGAACACGATGATGTGACATATTATTGCGAAGTAAGGTGGCTAAGCAAGGGTAAAATGCTAAAACGGTTATTAGGTTATGACCTTAGAAAAGAAATAGCTGATTTTATGGAAATGAAAGATAAAGAAAGATAAAACGTTGCCGCAAAATTGTTATCCAACTTGGCTTTGTGAGTTGGCATTCCTGGTAGACATCATATGACACTTAAACGACCTGAACTTGAAGCCTCAAACACAAGGACAATTGGTAAATCAGCTGTTCAGTCATTTTCAGTCATTTTTCAGATTTTCCGATTTTTAGAATATGGATAGCATTTTCAATATTTTTGAAAATCCTTGTAAGTGTAATGTGGAAGATGCTGCTTCACCTACAAATGAAGTTGCTCGAGCTTCAAGAAGACTCCTACTTGAGGTCTAATTTTCATGATGTGGAACTAAGCGAATTTTACAGAAGATACCTTTCCGAAGAAAAGTATCCATTACCTGAGTGTTTTTGCATGAAAAATAATTTGCACATTCGGAAGCACGTATAAATGTGAGCAGCTTTTTTCAATCATGAAATAAAATAAGCATCGTACTCGGCTTAAAGATGTTAATTTAGAAAACACTTTGCGCCTATATACTTCTGGCACTGACCCCAATATTGATCATCTTGTTTCTCAGCTTCAAACTCAAGTATCTCATTAATTTTCATTTGATTTTTCTATATTTTTTTTAATGTGCTTTTTATGTTTTATTATGCTATTATAATTAATAAATAAAAAAATGTTTGGATTTCTGTGGCTTTTTTATTACTAATTTCTTGCCTACGGCCCGCGACCTGATTAGTTCCGAAATTACGCCCTCAGCTAAGCAAAGGTTGCTCATACCTGATCTAAAGGTAAGATGACTAGCTCCAGTACCACCCAGTTTGAACAGCTCATCAGTTACGTATAACAGAGCTGTAGTGTTACCATGATACACAAGGAATTTTTCTATACTATCTTTCAATGAAACTATCTTGGAAATACCAAGGAGCCAGTAAACATATTCCTAGGAAATACCAGTTCAAGGAAATACCAAGGAGCCAGTAAACATATGTTCAGGAAATCATCGGGTATTCAATAAATACATGCAGGTGTATGTGTATATGTATTTATTGAATACCCGATGATTTTCCAGACAATTGCCTTGAAAAAAGTGACAATCATACGAAAAATTTAAATATTCGCCAATTTTGATGTTAGTTCTGCACCAAATGAAAAGGAAGCAACCGTCAACCGTAGAAAACCAATACCTATCCTCCTTAAGAACGAGAAGAACTACTTTTAACCATAGAACCACGGTACGAAAAGTTCGTCTATCATGGTCAAAAAACATAAATTTAGATTCACAGAAACAGATATTATACAGGGTGACTTTAAACGTTGAATATAATGAACATATTTATGACGCTAGGTAATAATTCCCATAGGTCCCATGAAGTCAAAATAAAGGCAATTAAGTAGCAGGTGATGTAGGGAGTCGGAAAGTTTCCACAAAATAAAGAAAATAATTATTAATTTTTGAGAACAATAGGAGTATCGTTCATAAATGACTTGAGGAAGAGAGTGGGAATGAGAAAAGACCACCTAACTCGATAACAACGTAATTTTAAGTTTGCATCCAAGACGGTGCATAACACCAAGGGGACAATAGCGCCTCTGCGGCTTAGAATTGAATCAGCAGCGGCTCTTTGATTAAAAACTTCCTCCAAGTTTTAGAACTTCATTGCATAGTCCGCCTTAATTGCATCACATCGAGGACTGATTTATTATGCATTTTCAGAGATTCCAAAAATAAATGTTAGTGTACTTTTAATTTTTGCGGTCTAATTGAAAGGCATACCCAGAGATGCATTTCTTAAAAGCTTATATATTTATTCAGATTATGTAAAGTGAAAGAAGCTAGAAAGAGAGTTATAAAGGCATTCTTATGAAGTAACTCCCCATTTAACTTAATAATTACATTTTTCAATATAATTTCAAGATCAAAAAAGTTTGTCTTCGAGAAATAAACTACCTTACGTAGTTCTTTTATACTTTTATAAATTTAATGAGTTTTTTAATTGAATAATAAAAGTTCATCCAGCACACCTTGAGAACATTTTCCAGCAGATACGTTGTGAATATGCAGACGAAATTTTAACATACTCTTATTTGATTAATGTTTATTTTGTTGCTCCATCCCTTTCTTTCATTCTGAACTACAGCAATACTTTTAGTGGATTTACAAGAATGATTATTTTTATACGATTTTTCTTATTACTTTTTATTTGTAAAAAATAATAGATCGTTTTACTTTTAGGGATAATTATTTGTTACGTGATTATGATTTTTGTGAAATTCCCCGAGGGATACGAATTCATTTAATTCATCCCTTCATATCGAATTGCGAAATGGGAAATCAGCAATTTTGTGCAAATTTATAAAACTACGAAAAGTGTGAGAACGTTTGATATGCAGCTATGGATTTCTTTATAAATTCTAAGTAATTGTTCAACTAGTCAACAAACAAGTATTTTTTTTTTAAATTGCACGTGAATCTCATTTCACAGCGTTATTGAAAAATTATTGAAATTCTTCTTGATCAGAATTATATTCTATTGCCATTTATAAGTTATTAGAGGCATTCAATTTTTCGTTTACAATCTACCACAATTTTTAAAGGGGTACATTTACCGACTGCAGTGGTTGGAGATTCATAGAGTTCGTCTGCTCTCAAGCGACTAGATTTTACGTAAAAGCTTTTAGTAGATGCAACATAGCTAGGAGACTGCAGCTAGGCATCTCTTTACTTATATAGTGCATACGTGTAACTTCCAGAGAATTTTATTATATGATACAAGGAATATGTTTTAAATTTTCAGGTCAAGTTATATACAATCATCCATTAGGGTTTAACGTTTCGGTTCCTTTTGGACCTTTTTCAAAATATTTTATTTTAATACACATTTGACATAGTCAAAAATGACAGTTTTAATTAATTTATAATCTAGACTGTTGTATTAGTATCATAGGGAAAAGCAGTCAAGAAACCCTACGAAACTAGGCATATTTTATATATTTTAATATCATTCCAATTTTAGGTATGTTAATATTATGTACGTAGATGTATATTTATATTAGATGGTTGTGTAAGTATATAAGTTTACATATTATATGCAATGTTTTTTTTAATTTGCTTAATATTTGTATATTTATTAATAAATTGTAGATTGCAGAAAGGTGTTCTCTACCTTTTTTGTTACATGCATTATATGAATTAGGAATGTTTTATATATAAATTAATTCCATAATTAGGCGTGTTTTATAATTTTGTTCTTTATTAAGAACGTCTTATTTTCTATGGAAACTTAGTATTTCCGTAGTTAAATTTATGACCTGTTATAAATTGTCATTGGAATGTTTTATGTCATTAGAATGTTTTTTTTGGAGCTGTAATATTAGCTGAATATTTGTGTCCTTTTAAACGTTCTTCAAGAAGTTGTATTGTTTGACCAATGTAGACTTCATTACATTGTTTACATGGAATTTCATATATACAATGTGTAGTTTTTTTAAGTGGATCATTTTCTTTTAATGTCTTTGTGTAAAGGAATTTTAAGCTGTTTGTATTTTTATGTGCTGTTTGAATATACTATTCGTATGTTTTTGATGTGTTTGAAATATTTTTAAGAAGTATTGGCTATATCTTTTATGGTATATTGTTTAATTTCCCATTTTTTTATTAAATGATTATTTTCAGTTTGAAAATTTTTTTTGGAGTATTTGTTAAACGTTTATATGTTGTATTATCATTTAGCATATATATAATTTTTTTGTAATCACTTGATTTTTCTGGTTTGAGAATAGTAATTTTTAAAAATTGTGGAGTATTCTTTATTTGTTTTTCTAATTTTATTGTTTTGTGGAATCATTTATATATTTTGATTTATTTTTAAAATTAAATGCCACGTTATTACTTTAGGACCTAATTTCATTTTTTATAATATTTGGTTTAGTTTCAATTATATTTTCAATATTTGCGATTATATTTGGGATCAGTAAGTTATTTTTGTTGGTATTCATGCAAAAGTTTGGACCTAACTTAATATTTCTTTAACGTTATTTGGGTTTATTGTATCTGAAATATTTTGAACCCAGTTTTCAATGTTATTATTTTGTTCATTATTATTGTAGTTTTGTATTTGTTCCATTTTATAAAGTTTTGTTTGTTGTTTCTTTTTATAATTTAAAAACTGTTTTTTCATTATTTTATGAAATTGATTTATATATGTATTTATTAGATTTTGAGGAGTAACTGAAATTAATATTTACTAGATATTATTTAGTTTTAGTTTTAATGAATTTAAATATCTGGTGCAATCTGTTATTAATAGATTTATTAAAGAGTAGTTGAATTTATTTACTTAATTACTATAATTATTGAATTTTCTCTCTATATTCATTTCGAAATATGATGTTTCAAATTGAATCTAATAAATTGATACGTTAGTTATTCGTTCTTGCATTTTAATAGGAAAATTCGTCTATTCTTCATGAAGTTTAATTTTTCATCAGTTTCCATATAATGTTTCAATGTCTCGCATGTTTCAGTATCGTAGTTTTCTCTAATTTTTCTTGTATACCTACGTTTTGACGTCACATCTGTCATCTTCAGGTTCTTCTCCACAACTATTCAGTTTACTTCCATATATTTATCTAATACTCTTGTATCAATATGTTTAAACAGAAGAAATATAAATATTTTCGGTATTATGGGTACTAGAATTTGTCAAAAATATGATACATTTTGAGCGTATTTAACTCCATTATGTACCTATTTATAATTTTAGAACTCACATATTTTATTCAAAGCTGAGTATAAAAATTATAAGTATCCGTAATTAACTGCAAAAGGATATCATCCATGGATTTACTTCTGTATGTCTTTGATGTATTACCTATAGTCGTTATACAGAGGATTTACGGTCCATTAAGATAATAACTCAAACCGATGAAAAAGATAGTGGTTTCTAAATTTCAATTACATCTCCTTGATGATGGCTGGCTTTATTGTAGTTGCGGAAGCGGAAGTAAAGAGCTGCGGCCATTATCTTAGGCAGAAGTTAGTACACGAAAATGTCTCCCAAAAGGATACAAAGGCAATTTACCGTATGAGATGACTGCTTTGAGATATGAGCTGCGGACACCGTCATTAAACATAAATACGAAAAACTATAATGCATTTATATATCTTACTATTCCACATAAAAATTCCTGTTTCTTTATTGCTACTGCTGATGATATACGAATGAATTTTTTCGAATGAAAAAGCAAAATTTTATTTAGCAAACCACATTTACATTGGAGGAATTTGATGTACCGTTATCTACCTACACTTAATTATTGGTCTACCTATCTACCTACACTTAATTAGTCAGCGTATAGCCCAGACAACGAATACTAAAAGGCGAAATAGGGGAAAAAATTCATGTAGAAGCCAATTTTGGCACAGCTATAAGGAAAGGCGTCCTTAACATTATACTAAAAATGCTGATGGGTGGGAGTGGACATCATACAACATAACATCATACTAAGTAGAGGGAAAGCTCTAAAGGTCCCTTTTTTCAGTTTTTAGTTAATAACTCGAAAACTATTGCCTCCAGAAAAACAACGTTCATATACTAAATTAATTTACATACATTTCTCTTCAAGAAAGGCATTTCAAAATTTTTTCGCTAGGATCAATACTTAGGGGAATCAATATGAAGGGGGGGAAATGGAAAAGTTCTTTAAAACATTGCTGTTTATCGTTTAAAATCAAATTTTAATGATAAATGAAGTTTGGTCAAACCGTTTATTAATGAATTTATTGCATGTATGTGTAATCTAGCAAGTCCTGTATCGGTATTTTTTTGAGGAGGGAGTAATTTGTTTTTAATGTATGCGTATACACTCAATAGTTCTGTGGGTCAATTTTTATTCGTAAACCGCGCTGGACGTGTCCCATGCGTCGCAGATCAAAATTTCGAATATTTCAAGGTCAAACGGCCTTAAAATAAAAGTAGAAATATTATTCAAAATTATATTGTCTTTGCAAAGTAGGTTTCCTGGGTGCGCGTTTTAAATATAAAAAAAAATTATATCTACAAAACCTTTCAATAGTTGAAAAATTTAGTAGCTGAAAAATTATAAAACGGATAAAAACTGTTATTTTGTTTTGTTATTTTGTTAACTGTTTTTTATTATTATTCCTGAAGAGTTATAAAATATGGCATCATTCCGCCCAACAAAATTTGCCTACGATTGAGAAATACGGCGTTCCATTTCTCCAATGGTGAAAAAGGCGTATCGTATTTATTGAGGCTGTAAAATAATCGATCAGAACTGGGCCCCACACATATGCTGTAATGCATGTGTAGGTCTGCGAAACTGGTTATATCGTAAAAAAAAACTATCCATGCTCTTCGCTGTCCCAATTGTCTGGAGAGAAACGACAAATCATGTAAATGATTGCTATTTTTGACCTGTGGGACAAGGGACAGGTATATCTAAGAAAAAATATGTTTGTCAGCTATCTAAATATACCATCTGCCATGCGACCTGTGCCCCATAAAGATGGACTCCCAATTCCAGAACCGCTGGACACATACACTTACGAATCAGATGAATCTTCATTCATCTGATTCATTCATCTGACAAAAATAGAATTATCGTCTGGACAAATCACAGTATCTTCATACTGTGATTTGTCAAGACGAATATTCTATTCCATCAACATCAAAAGATCATGATTTCACACCTAGTCCATCCTATCGTCAACCACATAAAATAACCCAAGCAGAATTAAATGACCTTGTGAGAGGTCTCGAACTTCGAAAAAGTAAAGCAGAATTGCTGGGATCAAGATGGGGAACTTATTAGAAGACAATTTTGCTGTATCTGTTTTCGTAAACGCCAAAAACACTTGACGCCATTTTTTGACATGGAGGGTAACTTGGTTTTCCGCAATAACATTGAAGGTATAATAAGGTGTAACATAGATATATGCTTGAAAACGGGAACATATTTTTAATTTCATTGTCATTTTCGTAATCAGCATCCCAAAATTAATTGGATACCTAACTTTGCTTAAAAGATACAACTAATTAGTGGATTATTTCATTTTTACCAATAAGCAGCAATTTTTTAAAAACTTCAATTTCCCCCCTCTCCATATTTCATTAGTTCTCCTAGCGACAAAGTTGATAAATCTTTTTTGTAGAGAAATGTATGTAGATTAATTTAGGATATAAACGTTGTTTCGCTAGATGCAGTAGTTTTCGAGAAAAAAACTGAAAATAGGAACCTTTAGGCCCCACTCCCCTAAGCTCCACTCTCACCCATCAGTACTTTTAATGTGTTGTTAAGGATACCTTCCTCTATAGCTGTGCAGACATTTGCTTATACATGAATTATTTCCGCTATTTTTCCTTCGTTGCCTGGCCTATAAGGAAAAAGTAGCTGTTTATAAATAAGATCAGTATGACCCACGAACGAACCAAGAAAATTGTATTGTATAAAGTACCATTAGATATTAATCACTGACAAGTTCTTTAAGTTCCAATCTTAATCATATTGTATTTCAAAATATGGTCTGAATATTGCTAGATAATAAATGAGGAAAAAGTCACAAAATTACCTAATCAAAATGAACTGGCGCCAATTATCCTTGTTGTAAGTATTAAGTTGCTCACCGGAATTATATATCTAATGAAATCGAATTAATTATCAGTTTTGCCACAACTTTCATAGCAAATGCAAATTTTTATTAAAATTTACGATATCCATCAATTTTCAAAGCAAATTTTTCTTGTAGCAAAACCACTAAAAGCGTGACATTATTCATTATAGATTGCTTTAAATAGAGTTTCGTGATATGAAAAAAATATTATTTGAAGGGGGTGGTAACTATACTAGCGTTCTGTTAGAGTTTCTGATATCAAAGCCATGTTGATTTGGTTTGTAGAAGATTAGGATTGCATGAGACGCCTTGTTTTATTTCCCTAACTAAACATGCATCGGTATGGTTGTTATTTTTATTCTAGTTTATGAATCAAGCACAATTATACAATTTATTGAATTGTTACTTTACGAAATATACTGGGTATGTTATAAACGGCTGAATTTGACAAATTATTTCGTTCATTATCCATGAATTATTATTTTCCTACACATTAGTCTAGTCAATGAATGACCAAAGAGGGTTGTATAGTGCATGGAAGGAGGGATAACTGTTCGCTTCAGGAATACGTTGGGGGTAGTTAAAAGTAGTTAACCTACTTAGTTTGTATTATTTGATAATAGTTATTAACAAGCCTACGGAAAGTGATATTTAATTCAATGTATATACGAACCTAATAGAATAAACAAGGAATCGGTAAATAAATTGGCAAGGAAATATGTGGCAAATAACGTGTTATTAAAGGAAGTATCATAATGTGAAAGTGTCATAATGTCATAATGCAAATTTCGCAACGCGGATGGTGATCCAGCGGTTAGCGCACTAGCTCTCGACTCGATAGCCTAGCAATTGTGTTTATTCGATTCCTCGCACTGGTGCGACATAAATTTCCATTAATTTATCCCCAAGATCTAACTTTTGAGGTTTTCAAGGTTTCCCTATTAATAATTGATACGCCACTGGATTATTTATTGCTGATATATTATTTTATTTAGCAAGTCTTACTTATTAATCCACAATAAACATAAAAAAAATTTACTACAAAACGGTTTGCGGTGCTGTATATAGCGTTCTATAAAAACACGCACCAAAAAGCATGGGGTGGCGTAGGAAGGTCCCCCATACCCCACAATACATTTTTGCGTTCACGTTGTAGTATTTTTTGATTTTGATTTGATTTTTTTAGATGTTGTATGTGATGAAGTGGTAATGACAAATCCAATTTTTCACTTTTTTCACTTTTTTTACTACCAAGGACCTGTGTTACGGCAAAAGTTATTAAGTACAGTTTTTAAGTAGTCTTAATTTACAACAAAATGAACTTATAACTTGATAACTTAGTCTCGGTAGACCAAATAGTTTCTAAGATACAGCTAATCAAAGGTTTGCAAACTTACCAAAAAATGAAAATTTTAGTTTTTTCGTCAATGACCACTAATGACCCATTTTACGCAAAAGCCATATCAAATACAATATTAAACTACACTAAATTAGCAACAAAACGAGACCAATTTGATCTATGTAGATATTTCTAAATCGCTTAAAATCTGAATTGTTTATCAACCGTTCCAATAAACAGACCGAAGGCAACATTATCTTCAAAATAATGTGGGAGAGGAAAATGTGTACATTCCCCAAGTACAAGCGGGAATGGCACTGTTCCTTCGCGCGTTCAGTGCTTGGCATACAACCTCAGCACTTTTTGGCCAAGTAAAAATGAAATTTCTATCGACACTGAACAATCGGCGACGCTTCGAACAAGACGCCCCTATACCACATCTGTTCAGGTCGGCTAAGCAGGAGACTGCTTCCACGTTTCACTGGATGACGGCAACAGTGAATCTTAAAATCTTCACAAGGGCGACAGCGAAGTCCAACATCAAAATCACCCGGTTACCTCCAACCAGGTGCTTTTCATATTTATTCTATTTTTTACAATTAGCCCTTGTATATATCAATTATCAATATTTTCAAATAAAATACATATACGCAGCATTTTGTACCTAACAACCGCACTAGATATTATTGGAACCAAAGAATATTAAATAAAAACACACATTATATAACGCGTCATCACAAAATAACCTGTATCGCGCAATATATTATCCATGGGGTATAATCATAGCACCGTAAGTCGAATTTGAACAGGTAAAATGCATACATTTCCAGGATAAAAAGAAAATTTATGGAGGTGATAGAGCCTGTATTTAATTTCTCATGTAATTTATTCATAGTACACTGAAAGGAACTGAAGATACATAAATATGTAAAGGTAGGTAACACTTGCTGGCTCCATTTGGGCGTTATGAAATATCGCCCCATTAAATATTCCTAGGGAATAGGATGTGACAAACAGTTCGCGCCAACACGAGTTGCTAAATAAAAAAGTCCTGATCTCTTATACATGCTGTGGTTATGGCTGCGGGTAGGTACTCTCGAGCGAGGCAAAAGAAACTAATGCACTGCAAAAACGCACCCTGTGAACCTTCTATTCTCACAGGGACGCAGTCCAGTTATATACCTACATGACCTGAGGAATATTCGATGCAGTTAAAAAATTCTGATCCCCGAAGAATCCATTGCTACGATGTACGTAAATTTAAAATATACAGGTGCAAGGTGGTACGAATCTAATTATTAGAACAATGACAGCTCTGCCTGTGCGCAGTGGCGTATACAATTAGTTCGTGGTCGCAACGAACGGGGCTGCGCACATAATGTGATTGTAGGGTGGGTATCATTTTTGGTTTGTGGAGTAAGTAAGTATAGTAAGTTTGTAAGTGTTGGGTATAAGTAAACTAGTCTCTCACCTTTAGGGATACACATTTAAATAAATTAACAGCAAAAAACATGTTTTAAAACAAGCTTTTATTTAAATGCTCTGAACAGAAGAAAATAAAATTTATATTAAATTATTTTATAAAAAAAAATTACATATTGTATTCTTGTTTATCTACACAGGTAAATCTCGCGACAAGCTTATATATCATATAAATTGTGTAATGTAATAAATAGATGGGTTTAATTTAATTTAAAGTTTATTTTCTTCTTTTTAGAACATTTAATAAAAGCTTGTTTTTAAAAATGCTGTTTTACTATTAATATATTTTTTAGTTATCGCTGGACCTGTTTCTAAGTCTGTTCATTACATTTAATGCGTCATTGTTGCATGGTCGTTTCCCTGTTAATTTGGTACAGTCCAGTCCTTCAATAAGGATACCTTCTAGTGATTTGACCCTACTTAACTCTACTTATATATTATTTCGGCTTGAAGCTTACTTGTACTTGTGTCTAACGAAACATACTTCCAGGTTTGATTTTGGAGCTTTTCTTCTCCTAAAACCAATGCTATTGATGCCGATCTCGCCAAATTACACAAGTCATAGTATGAAGCCAGCCAAGACGTATTTTTAAAATTCAGTTGCAAGATTTGACCCGAACAATTCAACCCCAAAATTGTAATCGGGGACTCTAAAAATCCCGGGATAACAAAATTTCAGATGGATGGGAGCAACTAATTGAACTTAACTTAACTCTACTTATATATTATTTCGGCTTGAAGCTTACTTGTACTTGTGTCTAACGAAACATAGTTCCAGGTTTGATTTTGAAGCTTTCCTTCTCCTAAAACCAATGCTATTGATGCCGATCTCGCCAAATTACACAAGTCATAGTATGAAGCCAGCCAAGACGTACTTTTAAAATTCAGTTGCAAGATTTGACCCGAACAATTCGACCCCAAAATCGTATTCGGGGACTCTAAAAATCCCGGGATAACAAAATTTCAGATAGATGGGAGCAACTAATTGATCTCCATCTGAGATCATTTTGAATTTTTTTATCGCCAGCAATTGTCGGTCCCTTATAAGGACCGACAAGGACCTTTTGTTCGAGCACCACCAAACTATCCCTATCCTTTGCCCCGTTATAACTCTTTAAGATTGGTATTGCGGCCATCTTGTTTTCCGCTATTTGGATAGTAAAAAGAATATACATAGTCCACTATCTTTTGAGGTCAGCCATATTGGATTTAGACTGACGTCATTTTATTTTCGCATTCTTCTCATCGAACCCTTTCATTTGATACCCATATCATGGAAGTGCATAAAAATAACTAATCCGCCATCTTGGGTGGTCTGCCATACTGGATTTAGAATGACGTCACTAAGCTAACCAAGCATTGTCATCCAAACTAAACATGCAACTTTTCAGTTCAATCGGTTGAGGATAACTGCTTAAAAATTCAGTTACAAGATTTAAAAGGTTGTAAATAAAAAGTGAAAGTTATCAACTATAGCAAAGCCCGTTTAAAATGGCATTAATGACAATAGTCCCTTTACTTTAGTTGGAATGAATAAATACGAAACCCGTGGGTCGAGCAAAAAACAGGGGAAGAGTGAGCACAATATTAACTTTTCCTTAGTAAAAATGATCACTGAAAATGTGCAAACCTAATGCCACAACAGTTAAACACATTGAATGTATGTTTAGATATATGCCCATAATCAATAAAACATTTTACCAGACAATAGTATGAAACACAATTGTTTTCAATTCAATAATAATTTTTTCGTACAGCATGAAGGGACTACAATAGATAACTCTTTGTCACCTTTTATTGCCAGTCTATTCATGAGTAGATTTCAAGTTGAAGCAAAAGAAGATCTCGAGTATTTCCTTAGAGTTTGGCTAAGGTATGTTGTTGGCATTTTTGCAGTTTTTGATACTAAACTAGCTAACATTGATGCCTTTGTTAATAAATTAAATAATAGATTCCCTTCAATTAAATTTACATATGAAATTGAAAACAACGGACAGATATACCATTCTTAAATGCACTAGTAATTAGGACAATGACTTTAACTATTGCGTTTAACACAAAATGGCAAGCTTCAGTTTTCTAATTCACCGTCTTCTAAGATTCCCTCTTAATAAGAAGAGGTTTGAAAAAGATAAGTCATTAATCAAAGATATCGCTGTGAGTAATGGGTATTGTACAGGACTAGTTGATAAAATTATCAGGAAACGTAAATTTAAAGATACCCTTCGCACTCTTCGACCTTCCAAAATAATAGAGAAAATTCCAACTTTATATCAATTTCATAAGAACCTCGTCTTACCAATGATTTTTTTACCAATGAAATAAAGATATAGGAATAGCAGTTGTTCATTCACGCGGGAATAAAATACAACACATTTTAGGTAACCCAAAGTATAAAATAAATATTAATGAAAGATCGGGGATTTATGAAATAACTGTAAAGACTATAATAAAAAGTATGTTGGACAAACTATGCGATCTATTCAAACTAGATTCAAGGAGCACATGGCCCATCTCAAATATGGAAGAACAAAAAAATCTAACGTTGCTCAACATACTTTGGACAACAATCATGGGATATACATTAGTAACTTAAGATTAATTAGGAATGTCACAAACAGAAGGAAACTGGATGCCTTTTAAAGTTTACAAATTAACAAATGTAGAAATGGACTCGCAGGTATAACCATAGCCGCACAGGAGATTGCTCGCAGAGAAATAACTGGCAAGACATTCAGAATCTGCACAGATAGTAGACAATCACTACTGGCTCTGAAAAACTATAAAATAACAAAAGGGTCAACATGGGAATGTCACCAAGCACTTGTGCGAGCCTGTCAGATGAATAACATTTGCGTATGCTGGGTCAAAGGACACTCACAATGCAACGGCAATGAAGAAGTTGACAAACTGGTCAAGAATGCAGCCAGTCTGAGAATCCTTGGGCCTGGTCCTTCAAGTACACTGCCAATTGCAGCGAAGCTTCAATTAATAAATGAAAACACCCATAAGAAATTTAAGACATTGTGGGATGAAACAAGTAGCTGTTAGCAGGCCAGAAATCTCTTGAGATACCCAGCGAAGAGACGGCGAGGATTATCTGGCAATGTCTAGGCGAAAACTACGATTTGTAACCGGACACTTCCGGGTAAGGAAGCACCTCTATAACATGAGACAAAGTGACACACCCATCTGCAGAGGATGTGAACAAGAAGATGAAACGGTCGAGCATGTACTTTGTGAATGTCATCGACCAGAGAATCCATATTGGAGGAACGTTGGCCTTCTATGGCCATTTTGAGGGAAAGGCCCCTAGGCAACATCATCACCTTCTGTACATCATTAGGCTGGTCGATGGCCTAGGGAGACATTTCCCTCACGCAGGAAGCACAAGGGACCCAAAGGGGCCTAAGTGCAGCGGATCTCTAATCCGTACTCCGAACAATTTCCAGATTCCAGATGTAGAAATGGTATGAATAGTGACAAAGGGCCTATCGCAAAATAGCCCGCTCTTTTGGTTAATCGGTCATTGAACCATGACAATAACTTAGGTATAAACGCTCTTGTTAGTTTAGTTTTAGTCATCTCCACGTCAGTGTATTTATTGATATTTATTGATATTTGGAAGGAAATATTTTAGTATCTTATGATGATAACGCTTAGATGATAATTTTTAATTATTAAGCATTTTCAAATAAATAATAGTTTTGCTTTTGTAAATTATTTTTTATTTGTTAATATCTACTGCATTTTATATTATGTTGAACTGTATTTAATATGTATTGAAGTTGAAAATTTTTAACTTTTCTGTTTCATGTTTTCATTCCTTAAAAAAATTGAAAATATGTTTTAATTACCATATTATATAAATCCAAATAAAATTCCCGATCATGCATTTCGAAATTACATTTAAAAAAAGCAGGCGATAATATTTAGTATATATTTACAGCTACACGTTACAAATGATCAATTATTAGTATTTCGTTTATTTATAATGCATTATGTGTGTATTTTCATAGCAGTGATACAACTAGTTAATAGACGTTACAGTGAAATATTACCACTATTAATAAACGTACAATTAGGTAGTTAATTTTCCATATAAAATCTACTATTGTTTTGCGGAATATTTATGGTTGACCATAAATTAATGTGCTGCAACCGCCATTTAAAATCACATTCCCTAAATGTTAATCGAACAATGATATGGTTTAGTCTCCTTGATGATGGATTATTGTCATGGCGTATACCTAACAAGCGCATGTACTTCTAATAATGGGGTGTGATAGCTCGTACCTACTGACCATACTAGATTATTTACGACATAAACATACAATGTTTAGAGATATTGGTAGTGCCAGGTTTTGGGATATTATTTGATTGTAGTACTTATTTATGAGAGTGGCAGCTAAATATCGAATGCTAACAGTTGAATATCAAAATGCAACACTAATGTGTTGTAAACAGTAGTCTAAATTTAATGATGGTGTTTACAGCGTTTAAGTAGAATGTAATTAATGTGTCACAGCTGTAATGATTAAATGGCACACAAATATGTATTTCCAATATTTTTTTATAGAAGTGCGTTTCCCAGAATGTCTTTCAATTTATAACATGTTATGTCGTATTATAGGATAGGTGAATAAGAATTATAAGAATACTTAATTACATTGTAAGTACAAGATGACATTTATAATAATAATAGTATTTTAAAAACGGGCCAATATATTATTGACAATATAGCTTACTTTACCAAGAGCTGATATAAATCTTTGACTTAGATGCTTTATATGTTACTGGTTACCCTAATATAACGAATTATTTTTAAACAGTATAAGTAGGTGGTCTCTCAAGACAAGTATAGATGGACTAAAGGACTAAACATTTAATTTAATCAATTTGTTTCGTTTTGGCAGATCATCTCCATATATTTCCAGAAAATCTACTATTTTTCTTAAGTAAAATATATGAAAATTGAGCAATAATAAAAATACATTTGGCAACTATGTCATATATGCAAACAATAACCAATAAAGTGCTGAGATAGAGACTAGGTCAAGGCCGGCTTATTAAACAACTAATGCGAATTGTACTGACCTGAGTAAACATTATATATTATACCAGTGTAACTAGGTCAACTGATCATTAGTTATTATTAAGCATTAATCGTTGTACGTCTCGATGTACCTATTACTATTGATCGGGACAACCGATCACTAGTTAATTATAAGTACTATGTACTGGGTTTCAATAAACCATTATCAAAGTGTTCCTACTGTGTTTCCATTCATAGGTAGTTTAACTCACTACCTGGTGATCTCGATAGATTACCACTACATAGTGATCCTGCCAGGATAACTGGCAGTGATCACCACTACATATGTACAAAATAAGTGACTGGCAGATAAGGGTCGTATTTTTCTATTACACGCTCAAGTTGAATTTAATATGAATGGATAATAGATAATCTACCACGATATTTTAAAATTTCTGTCTCTTATTTTTGTACTGTTATTTGTATTTAATTAGTACAGTAGATATAGGATATTGGGTGGAACTAATTTCCATAAAGATAGGGTTCGATTTTTTTAGTTCGTTGTTGGTAGGTATCTTTTTGATATATACCCACTAAAAGTATAAAAAAATCTGATTGTGCAAAATACGTTTTGTTCACACAATTTTTGGTCACCAACCTGAAAAAAAAATATCAAAAATTTAAGAAGTTGTATGGTAACAAATTACACGGCATATCACGCTGGAAAATAATATAATAATGGTTTCTAGAAATAAAATGTTTACATACATTAAGAAGAAAATATTAAGAAAAGGTATTGTCATTAATGGAAATATGCAATATATTCATATAGGATTCCTCATCGACAGAATGCTGATATGTTTGTCTTTAAATCCTGATCTGTAAAAATTAAAGGAGCTATACCTCCTCCATCTCTATTTGATCCTGAAACTCAGTTTATTAAGAAAAAATACAAACCATCATTGGCGATAACTTTGGATGACAGCACCTAGTTTAAATTACATGTTATTTGCGGAAATATGGTATGGTCTTCACGGGGGTGCACAACTACACAAATTGCCATGGCCAAAACATGAAGAATTTTCTGATTTTTTACAACAATATAGCAGTCATATTGCTAAGCAATATAAAGTTGGGACAATTGTATTTGATAGCTACATCAGATACCTACAAAAAATAATTAGTAACAGTTAAATTCACTAAGAGAGCTCTCCACTTCTTAATGCCAAAGGACACTTTCTTTATAATAATTAAAATAAGCAGTGCTTTATAACCACGATGGGGAAACCCTTAGAAGTGAATGACCACATTGTGATTCATGTTAGAAGAAAATCATGTAAGACTTGTTGCTGATGACGCCGATATTCTTCTACTTTTGATTTACCATAATACCCGAAAAGGGATGCATAATTATTCTCTTTTCATATACTTCAATTGGTGCGATACCATTAGCTCGTTATTTGGTAAAGCTGTCCCTTGTTTTCAATTTCACATGTAAATTTAATTGAAGGAAATCTATTGTTTAATTTATTAACAGTCATCAATTTTAGCTACTATAGTATCAGAAACTGCAAAAATATCATCAATATACCTTAGACAAACTCTAGAGAAATACTCGATATCTTTTTTTGCTTCAACTTCAAATCTACTCATGAATAGACTGACAATAAACGGTAAAGGGTTATCCATTGCTGTCCTTCCATGTTGTTCGAAAAAAGTATGATGGGAATGAAAACAATTTTGTTTCATGCTATTGTCTGGTAAAATGTTTTATTGATATCGGGCAAATAACTAAACATAAATCCAATGTGTTTGGAATTATTCAATGTGTAAATTTTGGAATTAGGTTCGCAGATTAGTTTTTTCACTGATAATTTGTACTAAAGAAAAGTTTGTGATCACTTTTCCCCTGTTCCTTGGCCGACCCATATATTTCATATTTATTAAGTCGAACTAAAGTAAAGGGGCTTTGCTATAGCTTTGCTTGATTACTTTCACTTTTCATTTACCAAGTTTTTATTTAACTTGCTATGTATTTATGTATGTATGTATGTTTGTTCGGGTTAAATCTTGAAACTGAATTTTAAAGCAGTTATCCTCAACCGATTGAACTGAAATTTTGCATGCACGTTTAGTTTAGATGACAAAGCATGGTTAGCTTAGTGATGTCATTCTAAATCCAATATGGCGGACCACCCGAATATACCAAAAATAAGCAGTGCTTTATAACCATAATGGGGAAAACCTTAGAAATGAATGACCACACTGTGATTCATGCTATAGATGACACATTTATTGCAAAAACAGCGCTTACATTGGCAGAAGAAAATCATGTAAGCAACAACAACTCGTTGCTGATGACACCGATATTCTTCTGCTTTTGATTTACCATAATACCCGAAAAGGCTGGGTGAAAAGGGATGCAAAATTATTCTCTTTTCTTTAATTGGATGCGATACCATAAGTTCCTTATTTCGTAAATGAAATCTACAGCACATCGAAATTTTTGGAAATGCGAGGAATTTGGCATTTACGCTACTCTGCTTGGCAAACAAACAAAAGGCAAACATAAAGGAACACACATATTTATATTGACACCAAAGCATTGGTATTATTGTATGGTGGAAATTCAAAGACAGACAATCTACTACGATATAATCTCTACTTGAAAAAAAGTACATTTTTAAAAGACATTATAAACTGGAAAGCTATGAACACCAATATTACCAATCCCTACCAAAAAAGTAGGAGACCAACTACAACAGCCCATATGTGAACATGTGAAATGAGCCCTGCACCAGAGTTATTACTGAACCTGATCCCATGCACCTGTAAGACTGATATAAATCAGTCGTATGGCAGTGGCAGATGTACGTGTCGACGTTATGGTGTGGAATGTACTCAGATAAATATGTTGTAACTGTTCTGGTAGAGATTGCACAAATAGTGCACTACAAGAAACTGAAGGAGACTATTGAATTTAGCTTTTCTCTTATGTAAGATGTAAGACTGATGAAATATATGAAACGCATTTTGATTACTAAAAATATGTTTTCAGTTTTTCCGCCACTATTTAGTATTTATGTCGATTTTTTAAATTCAATATCAAATTTTTTCAGCACGCAATTTTCCGTACTTTGATACCATACACGATTTTTTATATTTATTTTGGCATTTTTCAAGATGATGGCCAAAATAACGCATTTTATATACTTTGCTACCAATTTTTCTGCAAAAAAAGGTGAGAAGAAAGTAAATCGGCGTCGTGCATTAACGGTGTACCAAAAAAGGATCTCTGGGCGTTGTTAATGCCACTAGAATGCAGGTTGTTGTAGCGTGAGACCTAGATGTACAAAGAAGAGTATTCCTACTTCAATGAAACAATGGAAAATCGATACTCTACTGACACTAGCAATTATATATTAAAATTATATCATATTACATTACAAAAGTAGCAGACTTACTGTGCTGATTATGTATACATATTTATACCTACCTATAAATTTAAAAAAATATTTACCTAACAATGCCACAATCTACATCACAATGCTACATCAAAGGTAATAGGTAGGAACTATCTTAATTCATAAAATTCCGCACACAACAGGTCCCCAACCCCAATTGCTAACAATAAACTATAAAGTGCAGCAATATATGTATATAGTGCCTTGTACAGAAGGTACAGTGGCAAAATAAAAGACGGTACTATTTAGAGCTTATCTGATTAAGTAGCAGCATAGTCCGTAGAGGTAATAACGACGTACGGTTACGTCTTTATTACCAAACACACAGGTAGAAAGTTTCCGGTTTCCGGTTTCAGAAACTACCGAACCATTGATTATCAATAGGTCTCACCATAGATCAATATGATATCACAAACAGGTAAGGATATAGGAAATAATGAACTAATAATGAACATCTAGTCTGCAAGCTAGTCACTTTAAGTTTTACGCTTTACCAAAATGACACAAAATAACATGAAAATAGCTTCCTGTAGAACTCCGAAATGAATCAATAAAAATCATTAACAAGGCCCCAAAATGAGCCTGTAACAAATTAAATTTTTCTAGACTTTTAGTATGTCAAAAAAGATACCAATAACCAACTAAAATATTCAATCCATCTCTTCCATCCATGTGGGAACTAATTCCACCTATTACCTATTTTTGCATATATTTACTGTACTAAATAATGGCATTTAGCCTGATCAAATGGTAGTTATATGTGTTTTTGGGGTGTTTGGGGTTTTTGGGGTGCTCATTGGTCGAAAAATGCAAAAAATGAGTCGAAATTTTCGAAGCTTTTCAGGTTTTCCGCTTATATGTATACGGAAAATATCACTGTATTGAAAGTTGAAGACAAAAAGGCAGTTTTGACCAACTTTTTGACCAACATAATAACTTGATGGCTTTTAGTTAAATAACAGCCATCACAGCCTGCCACTCCGACTGCTGCTGAGCCGGAGCCTGGACCATCATCGTCCATTGAACATCCTACGCCCGGACTTTCCACAGTCCCAGCCAGATGAAGGAGAGTAAAATTATATTAACATTGCTATCAGATATTTTTTATACATCGCACCTTCATACTACAACTTACTTACTCTTTTTTCTAATTCACTATATGGTCTACCAATGAATTTTCCTCCAATAATATATTGAATATTACTTTCTTTATCTTGAAAATGTAAATGTAAGAAATGAGTAAATAATTTTTTTTGTAAATGGGTATTTATTACTGCTTATTAGGTACATCTACAAAATACTTATCCTAAATCGTCAAGTCATACTTACAAAAAAAGGAGAGGGAAGGAATTTAGGTTGAGAGATAGACTTTGGGAGAGGAGGTAGAGAGGGGCTTCGATTTATGGTCGGAAGCCCTCTTCCGAACCCTAAATTTGGGGTTTGAGAGGTGGTGGGTTCATATTTACAGCGCAGAGTTGTTATTATTTAACCCGTTCATTTTGGTCAAATAAGCGTTTACAGGGAAATGGAGAATGATTTCTCCATGTATATGCGTATATATTGATCCAGATTTCAAATTTCGGTGCTCTCTAAATGCAAAATTTGATGCGTTATAATTTTATTATACGAGTTCTTCACGTAGTTGTTTTCAAATTACAGACGTACGTCTATAAGTGAGTTTATTGCAGTTCTCACGAAAGTTGGTTATATTTGCCATTTTTCGACTAACGGCTTATATCGGTCATATTTGGAAGTTGATAGCTCATTTAATGTAAAATTTGCTCTTTTTTTGAATATAGCATAAAATACAACATATTATGAGTGCAAAACCTGAAAAACAACGATAATTTCGAGTTTTTGCATTTTTCAACCTAAGCCGGTGGTACTACTGCTACGAGGTAGCAAACTTCACATTCGTGTTCAGCACCCAAAAAAACATAATTGTTGAGAAACCTTCTGGCTTGAAGTTCTCAAAATATGCACTTTTGACAGTCTAATAGGCTTCCCACAACTTAAAAAGTATTTCTTGTCAGTTCCTGTCAAGAAAGTATATCTTGAAAATGGCCTTTCTAATAAAATACATAGGTGCTGGATCGTATAAAGGATTCATTGTAAATATAATGGGATATGTAGATATAATGGAAATATGGGACCTATAGGTAATTATGTTTTCATATCTATTTAATTACTAATTGTTAAATAGATATGGGAAACGTAATACTTTTTACTGCCGATCCAACGACGCTCGCACTTGCTAGTGTGTACAACACACTTGCTAGTGTGTACACCGACGATTTATTTGTATTAATTTATGTCATCTTACAAAAACTACATTACTGAAGTCCTCTGAAATAAAATTAATAGGTAATTTATACAAGGAATTTCTATGCAAAACAAATATTCTCTTTTTGTAATAGATTCTCACCTCTTGTAAATTTAATTTCAGAACTTCTCCAAGCGTGCAAAGGTGTAGTTTTCTATCAAAAATTCAATATCCTCCGGCGCTGCAAACTTTTAATAAATAATCCATTGAAACTGCACGAAAACCAACAGCTATCTATTCTGTTTCAACTTGAGCAAATAATAAATCGGTTGTCCGGTTGGTTTACAAACTATCCGGGCGATTTAAATCGCACCAACATTTTGCTAACGGATAAAGTGGCGAGGATAGCACTTAATCAAGGATAAAAAAGGGTTTCGATCTTGTACAGTTTATTGCAGGGATCTGTCATGCGTAATGGCTGATATGTGGCTTGGTAATATTAGATGCCTGCTGGAATTATTACAGCTCATTTTAAAGAAATATATGAAAGTCCGATGATCAACTGGGCCATCTTCCTTTTATTAACTAGTTTTATGACATGACCTCACGTTAAGGTCTTAGGACATAGCATTACTATTATTGTCAGAGTAAATCACGTTATTTTTACGGATGATTTTCTTTTGCTGCATGCTGTTTTCATATGTTTTCTCCACGACTGTTCAACAATGCATGTTTTTCTTCAAAGATAATTATATCTATTATTAGTTGCAGTGCATAATCATTATTCACTGTTAAGTACCTAGATACCAAAGTCGCAAATCAGCTTCGTCTCGTCACGTGTTACTGAACTCGTCACTAATTCACATTAAATAATTTCCACACCCTATCACCCTAACACCCTGCGTTGCTATGAATATTTATTTTCTGTGATATATGTAAGTATATTATGTTGATTGGAACTTGAAACTAATTATAGCTTTGTTTTTGTTGACAGAACGGGAATATATAATTTATTAATATATGAAAACTGCCAATTGGTAGGTAGTCTATCGACTTTTCTTAGTATCTGGGAAAACATAATGGTGTGTATGATAATACTACTTAAAGAGGATGAAAATAGGTAAGAAAACTTGTAACTTAAACGGTTTTATTTTAAATCATCAGTTGTACTAAAAACTACAAAATTATTAGGATACTACACCTAGGATACTATCCTAAGATTCTGACGTTTGGTAAGACATAAAAACCTGGGGCGCATTTGAAATTTGGTTTTTATGCGCCCCACGTTTTCATTTCTTACCAAACGTCAGAATCTCAGGGAGGTCCAGGTTTGTGTCTAAATTATTTTGTAGTTTTTAGTACAACTAATGATTTAGTTAGATTTAGTAGTTTTTAATTTTTTAAGCTCACCAAGTATATTGTATAGGACTCTTTAAAAACATCCAAATCAGCCCAGTAATCTTAAACAACCCCAAGTACCTACCAAGTTTAAGACAAATCAGTTCATAAATTCGAGAGTCCGTCATTTTGGGTTCGCCATTTTGGATCCGCCGTTTTTATTTTTTAAGTTTGAGTCAAAAATTGTATTGAGTGACCTTAAACACCGCAAAGTTTCAAGTTTCAGATAAATCGGTTTATAAATAAGAAAAATCCGCCCTTGTAAGATCCGCCATTTTGATTTTTTGTAATAAAAATATATTAAATTTTATTGTCACCGGAACACTATGTAATTACCAACTTTCTAGTCTCTAGCGCATCGGGAAGTAATTGGAAAAGCTGTTGCAATATATGAAACAAAGATATAAACAAACAAACCAACAAACAAACAACTAAAAGCTAAATAAAATCGTTTAAAAATAGGGAAGTTTCAAAAGCAATTGTAATATTTTGATCACATTTTTTTTACTTTTATAACATTGAAACACTTTAAATTGCCATTACAAAATTATTGTCTAATAAATATCATATAATTTATTTATAGGCGCAGAACCTGATATATTTTTTTTTCGGTTCGAAGTTTATGTATTTCGGATAAAGATAGAAATTTCAGAATATCAAAAGTTAAGTTTAGTGCGCAATAAGTGATGAAAAATACGTGTAACAAATGATGAAAAATGTATCTCTTTTGAATCACAAAATTGGCAATATAAAAAACCGAAACATTATTCATTAGGTTGATTTGATTTATTTGGATGCCACCCCGTTCCAGCTCAGCATCGCCTTATCAAATACTATACTATACTATAAACCCGTATAACACTAACCAGTGACTAAAAACTCTTTTAAAAATTTTAAACTTGCACAGACGAAAAAGCTAATTACAATTACGCATTTAAGACTTATTGTTATATGGAAATATTGGAAAACGATACATTGACGTCATACAAATCCTCGACGGCGGTTGTTTGTGTAGGTCGGGGTCTTGATCGGAAGATTAAATTCGAATTTATATATATGATAATAAAGTAACCGACACATTTTGGGATATGACCTATTCAATAAAAACATATTTGAGGCTAAAACCCGCTATCGCGTAAGGCTTTAATGAACTTTTACTCATTTCTTACAAGACTCTTGACAGATTTAAGTACCATTTAACATCAAGTGGAAGATCATTAAAATTGTGGAAATTATTATTACTGAAAGAACATTGAATTATTCTAGGCAGAAGTATTCCTTGGAAGGCTGTAGAGCACAGAAACTAGTAGCACGGTCGTAAATATTGCTAGCTCACACAAGTTTATTGTACAGGTACTTAATTAGGCGTCTCAAGATAACTAATTTTATATGCAAGATAATAATATACCATCCCGACTGTGTGAAATTTGCAGATATGATCAAATTTCCAGTACCGTAGCTATTCCAGTACAAGCCATTTGTAACTCATAGGGGCTTCCTTCTCGATTTGTAGTAATTCTGACCTCGATTCTGACCAATAATGTTCTTCTCGTATTATCTACTTTTTGTTAATATTTAGTTTAATAATATTCAATTTATTTGGAATTAAATTTTTGTGTTCCAATGGAAATACACCTATCTACAATGGTTTATATTTATTATATAATAAATATTATATATATATTGTTGTTAATTAAATATATTTCTCTATGTACCACATTTACATAAATTTAGATTCGCATAAAAACTAATATTATTGCAGCAACGCCCGTACTATAAAATTTCACAAGGTAGATAAGATATCCCTGCAGCTAACGCAGATCATCGGAGGCGGTGAACTAGCATTTGTCATCTCAGAGTCTACCTCGCTGTCACCAATCAGCATTTTACGAGCGACACAGCCCGCTGGAGCACCATAAACCGATTCCAGTTCGCTCAGTTTCCTTCAGCGCTACATAAAACCAACAGATTTATACTTTCTTCCCTCTTACCTACTTATTTCATATGCCGACTAAATAAACAACTGACTATCGCTTAATGGAACCCAAAAATGCGGATAACGTCCTGGTTGATCCCTTCATGTTGCCTATTTGAATGTTACTCGTAACTCACATACTTATATGCGAAAATAATTAATATCCACAGTTATGCAAATATTATTATTGGTAAAATAATAATCAATAATGAACTTTTGATTCCAAGTGTTTCAATTTTTATTATTCATACATTATATGTTGTATTTGATTAATAATTATACTACATTGTAATTTATTTTGTAATTTAAAGCTATTATAATAAGTCTTTTAAGTTTTAAATCTTTTAAATGCAACTCAAAAATTATGCATTTATAGTATATATGTTACTGTGAAACACCGAAATCCGGTGAATGTCGAGATACACCAGTGAATGTCAACATTCTCTAAGTTGCTTGGCGTAGATCCGAAATATCGGTGAAATATCATTATTTCTAATTTACACCGGTGAATGTCGACATTCAGCATGTACTCATGGTGTATGTTGAAAACGAACATTTTTTACTAAATGAAAACAAAAATAAAACTATAGGTAATATTTATTTATTAAAACGACAGGGGAAAATTTTTCTAATAAACTTAAGGAAATTGTTGAACTTAAAACAAACAGTAGAACATTGCAAATCACGAAACACAACTAAAATAATGTCAATATAATAAACATACACATACATTTTAATTTTTAAACTGAAATATAAAAAACCCAGAAAATGTATGACATTCTTATTAATTGCAACAACCTAAACTACCATGACACTTCGAATTGCACAAAAGGCCTTTGCTTTTACAGCTGCAATTAGTCGTCGAACACTTCCTTTTGCAATTGCAACGTGTACTAATTACAGGTGAAAGGCTGTTTCAAGGTACCATTTTTGTCTGCTAATTTATAAAAACCTGAATCCTCTATTCCAACAACAACCGCTAATACATTTGGAAGGTCTGTATGACCACGGTCGACATCAGGGACTTGAACTCTTACGGACTCTTAATTTGGACAGGAGGAAACTTTTTTTTTGACGTTCGTAACATTTTTGTTCCTTGAAGTAGGAGATTCTCTTTTGCGGCTACTCTCTTTGAGGAAATTAGCTATTGTTTGTTCAGTCAATACTTGAGATGAAGACGTGCTAGGTTCTAGCTTAACTCCAATGGTATTTTGGTTATCCACGTCGCTTCCATCTGAAATATGGTCTTCTAACATAGGCTAACATAGGGAAACATAGGCCTCTAACATAGGCTTATTTCTGCACATTTTCTATTATGGATTTATTTTATTATATTTAATTTACTTTTTATTGTATTTATTTTAAAGTTTGTGAATACCAAATTATTTAACCTAGCATCTATTGCTAGGTTAAAGGAGCAGCTGGATGGATACGGCAATAAAATAGGATAAAAAAAATGTGTATTTTTAATGTCTACTGTATTGTCAACTGTGTCCGTATCTAGTTACATTGTAGCAGTATTTTTATACCTACATGAAAGGAACTAATATAATTATGTTAAAAGATATGCAAAAGTAACTAGTCCTAAGTAACGAGTCCTAATCCTGAAAGTAACTAATCGTTACAAGTACTCAAAAGTAACTAAAGTTCCCATTACTAAAGACTGACGAAGCCAAAGCCAACAAACAGGATGCAGGAACGGAACCGCCCAAAAGGAAGTTACGACCTGTCGTTTCCGAGATTCACCGGAGCGCATCTGTGTTTGTCGACACACACCGGTGAAAGTTCGAATGTATAATAAAATTAATAAACGTTCGGTCTTTCACAAAGGCATTTGGTATTTGTCGACATTCACCGGTGAACGTTGACATTCACTAATTTCGGACTCTCACAGTAACATATACACATAATACGATTTTTCGTAGAAAATCAAATTTCCTATAGAAGTGGCAAATTATAAAATGAAAATACTATTTTTTCAACAAAATAAGTGAACAAACTAAAAAAAAGAAAAATATTTGGTTTTCATTTTCAATTTCTTTCTGAGTGGATTTATGTATAGGCATTGGTTCATAAAAAAGAAAGCTGGCCTAATTATTTCCTCCAAAATAGTGACTGGCAAAAGTATTATTGATAAAAGTTTACTGATACAGGTTCAAAATATTTTTTTCCGATTTTATCACTTTTTACCTTATAAGGTAAGGTGGGGTAACTGCAACCCAGAAATTTCATAATTGAAATGTGAAAGCCATGAAAATTTTTGTTTTTATCCCATATACTTCCAACTGTAATACATACAATATTGGGAGTGTCATAGTGTATGAATTGAGCAAATTTATAATAATACGTATAGAAAAAACAGAATTATTTTTTTGGATTATAGGTCGCACTTGCCCCATATAATGGGGTAAGTGCGTTTCTGGCTGTAATTTCGTACTTAAAGTGATATTAAAGTGTTTTGGGACAAGAGCGTATTTTAATTTAAATGAACGGAGGAGTGTATAAAAACTTTTTATTTTCAGTTTTCATACTACCACAATTAAAACTAGAATATAACAAATAGGTATTACAAAAACGAAAACAAGACTGAAGCCTATGTCCAATGTAATAAATACGTATTTCTTTTCCTAAGTTACAACTGAGTTACAGTCGCACTTACCCCAGATCCAATTTTATTAGGGGCAAAAGCGACATAGCAATTTGTACAAAATAATAATATAATTAATAAAAATAACACTTGCCACTTGAAGTGCTACGTATATGTTACCAAAAAAACCTATGAGGACAATATGATTGTTTAAAATGTCTCAGATTACAGAAATTTATTATAACCTACGCCAACTTACCAACCGAGAATTGTCCATTTTCCAAGAGGTTATGTCGTATGTGGTGACATCCCAAATAATTAATTTACAAATCTCTGCTAGGGACTAATTTGTGTCTTAGGGATTTATCTCGCACTTACCCCACCTTACCTTACTTATGCCTTATTACTAATTTTTACGAGCCTAAATTATTTTTATTCAATGAAACAATTATTTTCGTTTTATCAATGATATTGATAAAGGTATTTGTTCAAAATGTTGATAATCATGTGATCTTACATATAAAAAAACTTTAATGTACTTATTTATAGCTGATTTAAAGATTCTTTCTTCGAAAATTACATATAACATTTATTATTTATTCGTACGTATTGTTTATTAATTAACTAATTAAAAATTTTGAGCTAATTCCTTTAAAAGTGGTAAGTGAAAAGTGCATTTGTGAAGCGAAAGTGAAAAGTCGTATAATCGTAAAGAAGTAGGTAAATTTGAACGACTGTATCTTGGCCAATTTTTATCAAAAATGCAACAAACTAAAAAAAAGAAAAATATTTGGTTTTCATTTTCAATTTCTTTCTGAGTGGATTTATGTATAGGCATTGGTTCATAAAAAAGAAAGCTGGCCTAATTATTTCCTCCAAAATAGTGACTGGCAAAAGTATTATTGATAAAAGTTTACTGATACAGGTTCAAAATATTTTTTTCCGATTTTATCACTTTTTACCTTATAAGGTAAGGTGGGGTAACTGCAACCCAGAAATTTCATAATTGAAATGTGAAAGCCATGAAAATTTTTGTTTTTATCCCATATACTTCCAACTGTAATACATACAATATTGGGAGTGTCATAGTGTATGAATTGAGCAAATTTATAATAATACGTATAGAAAAAACAGAATTATTTTTTTGGATTATAGGTCGCACTTGCCCCATATAATGGGGTAAGTGCGTTTCTGGCTGTAATTTCGTACTTAAAGTGATATTAAAGTGTTTTGGGACAAGAGCGTATTTTAATTTAAATGAACGGAGGAGTGTATAAAAACTTTTTATTTTCAGTTTTCATACTACCACAATTAAAACTAGAATATAACAAATAGGTATTACAAAAACGAAAACAAGACTGAAGCCTATGTCCAATGTAATAAATACGTATTTCTTTTCCTAAGTTACAACTGAGTTACAGTCGCACTTACCCCAGATCCAATTTTATTAGGGGCAAAAGCGACATAGCAATTTGTACAAAATAATAATATAATTAATAAAAATAACACTTGCCACTTGAAGTGCTACGTATATGTTACCAAAAAAACCTATGAGGACAATATGATTGTTTAAAATGTCTCAGATTACAGAAATTTATTATAACCTACGCCAACTTACCAACCGAGAATTGTCCATTTTCCAAGAGGTTATGTCGTATGTGGTGACATCCCAAATAATTAATTTACAAATCTCTGCTAGGGACTAATTTGTGTCTTAGGGATTTATCTCGCACTTACCCCACCTTACCTTACTTATGCCTTATTACTAATTTTTACGAGCCTAAATTATTTTTATTCAATGAAACAATTATTTTCGTTTTATCAATGATATTGATAAAGGTATTTGTTCAAAATGTTGATAATCATGTGATCTTACATATAAAAAAACTTTAATGTACTTATTTATAGCTGATTTAAAGATTCTTTCTTCGAAAATTACATATAACATTTATTATTTATTCGTACGTATTGTTTATTAATTAACTAATTAAAAATTTTGAGCTAATTCCTTTAAAAGTGGTAAGTGAAAAGTGCATTTGTGAAGCGAAAGTGAAAAGTCGTATAATCGTAAAGAAGTAGGTAAATTTGAACGACTGTATCTTGGCCAATTTTTATCAAAAATGCTTTTGTCGGCGGTCACTATTGTGACGGAAATTACGTCAGCTCTCTTTTTTGTGAATCAATACCTATACCTAAATTAACTCAGAAAGAAGCAATACACATAAATGTAAAAACACAAAAAAATACAAATAATCTTTTTTTATAGCTTTTTAACGTACTTTTTTGAAAATAATCCTACAAGATCATATATATATATATATATATATATATATATATATATATATATATATATATATATATATATATATATATATATATATATATATATATATATATATTATATATATATATATATATATATATATATATATATATATATATATATATATATATATATATATATATATATATATATATATATATATATATATATATATATATCGGGAGGGGTGATCTGCGTACTACAATGCAAACTTCTAATAGTTATATCTGCGTTAATTTTTTCCTACATAAATAGAAAAAAAATCCAGAATTTTTGTATAAAAAAACCTACATTCTTGTACTATATCATTTTTTACGTATCTTTTTTACTTTTAGAGTTATTTGGAAAATGTAGTATATTTTTTAAGAAATTAAAAAAATTGGTTTTATTATTACGTATGTTATAAAACACGTCTTATTTTTTTTTTTTCGAAAGATGCGCATTCTAACCAGGCCGAACTTTTGGATTATATGATTATATATATTTATATATATATATATATATATATATATATATATATATATATATATATATATATATATATATATATATATATATATATATATATATATATATATATATATATATATATATATATATATATATATATATATATACATATATATATATATATATATATATATATATATATATATATATATATATATATTGGATTATACTAAAATAAAGTAATTTGTAAAGGGATAACGATCAATATCCATTCTGGTGGGAATATCTGGGATTTTAGCGCTCATTTTTTTCTAAAAAATTTGAGCGGCCCACCGTTTTTGCCCCGTATCTAGCTTAGTCATAACGCAATATTAAAGCAATAGTAATAGTCTCCATTTTAAAGGTCTTTCCAAGTAGGTACTACAAAAAAAGTTTTATAAACTTTTCCCGAAAAGTGTTCCCAGTCCCCAAATGTTCCCAGTTTTCCGTTATTTAACATTGAATGCCAGTCCGGAATTACGCCTAAGGGATAGGTAGGTATTGAAAAATATTACCCTGTATAGTATATACTAAACGAGGTATTTAGCCCTCTTAAAATACACAGCCTGTATAAGAACTTAAAATAAGAAATTCGTAGCTTGCTCTATATTTCAAGTAAATAAATTTCATAGCGTTATATATACGTAATTCCTTGAATATTCGCAAAAAAAAAATGCTGTTGACAATTTCCGGGGATCTAAGCTCATTATGATTCCCGCAGAGTGACCATAGATAGACGGGACTCGTTGAATAGAATTCCAAATGAGCCTACATTGCAGTAAAAATGCTCTGAATCTTACAGTTCTTTTAGCCAATAATTTTTGGTGTCAACATAGATTCTAAACTTGTAACAAATCGTTGTACTTACTTGTATGTACTAAAAATGCAGAGAGGAAGATTTTAATATATACAAGAAGCCAGTTGGAATTCACTTGGCATAGTGAATTAATCTCAATTATACTGATATTCGGCTGATACTTACCACTAAAATAGTAACTGATTTCTTTCTACTACCATACTATTTCAACTTCAAAAAAGCATTTTGTTAATCACAAGGCACATTGTTCTTAACAATTATCATTTTAAAATTGGGTAACCTTGCCGGCGGTAAGAGGGCAGGTAAGATTTCTAGCTAACTATAATTTGCTAGCTTGCTAATTTGCTAATTTTCTAGCTATTATCTTAGATATTTTTTTTGGTGAAAAGTAATCTTGGGTTTGTAGCATTCCATTACATAGATAAATAAGCAAATAGACGAATAATAAGGAAGATACACTTACCAGTCCTATATCTGGACATATACACGGAAACGAACCACTTAGAAGTTGTACAAGTTCGTTCACCATCATTGAGGATTTTCAGAGTGGTGTACGACCTGTTTCATTGCTCATTTATACTTGAATTTAAAATATTAATACTCCAACACTTGCAGTGACGTTTTAAGACATCAGTTTTTGTGGAACTCAAATTCTTAGAATAGACAAACCTGGTCTACTATTTATATTTGTTACATACAGTTATCCAGAAGATGTTAAACTTTAAAATGCATAAAATCTTGTAGAAACCTATTGAAAACAACTACTTTCTTAGCTACGTGCTAGAGAATATTGAATTACATATACAATAGAATTCTAAAGCATTCAAGGGGGGAGTGATGCAGAAATTGCTTGCTTAGTCAAAACCAAAAAACATTTGTTGGTCTTATGTATTAATTCGAAAATTCGAAAAAAATCCAATTTTCACCCTGGATATATTTATTAGCTTTGAATAGCAAAGAACTTCAAAGCTAATATATATATATATATATATATATATATATATATATATATATATATATATATATATATATATATATATATATATATATATATATATATATATATATATATATATATATATATATATATATATATATATATATATATATATATATATATATATATATATATATATATATTAGCGCTATTGAGCAATTTGGGACCTCTAATGTTTACTCTTTACACGGTTCAATTTTATAAAAGTCTATATTCCAGTTCCCACTTTTATGCTGATGATAATAGCTATTTAGGTAACCAGTTGGGCAAAGTACTATTTTGTGTAAAGAACAGATTTCGGCGGAACGAGCGCTAGCGAGTTCCCCAAAAGGATGCGAGTTACACAAAATAGTGTTTCCTAAAGCGTTTCATACTAGATTTTTTCAAAATAGCCCTAACGCATTTGAAAATAGCCCTTTCTTTGTGCTATATCATTTTGAAGCAATAATAGCGGGGTCATTTCGACATTATTCCAATACAAAAAAAGCGATAAAATTGTCCTTTCCTACAATTTAAGACCTCGATGAGAATGATCGGTCCATCGGGAGCGGAGCTATAGGTAATCATACAAAACGTTTTTTGTCATTTTTTAGCTGTAGTATTTAAATTGCACTTTTTTCTCTTGCCATGACTAGCTATGAAAACTAGCCACACTAGCTATGAAAAATCGAACATACAATTTTTCAAAACACTATTAAAAAAATTGTTTATGATGTCTACAAAGTAGGATATACTTATCACTTTTTATCGTAAGCGTTTTTTTTTCATATCATATGTCTTATATTATTTACAAGGCTAGACAAATTTATTAAGGTTAGCAAACATATTACGTAACTGAAAAAGAAATATTCTACTAGTTTAACACTATTAATAGTTATGTGACACGCTCAAGACAAGCATTAGTGGTCTTCAAACCGAATATTTGTAAAATTTATTGCATTTTCTATCTGAAGATCTACCGCAAATGGAAATAATAAGTCAGTGTTACGTCTAGAGACAATTACTGGACCGGTTAGGTTAATCTCTTCATGCGGCATTTTTCTCTGCAAACGTGTTAATTGCAGTGGGCAGCGAGCAACTATCTTGATCGGTCGGGTTTTTGCAATCTCAGCTTTTCTCAGTCTGTCTTAGAGGGATCTGCAGGAAATTGGCTTCGGACAGAGAAATATAAGTTTGTTTTAGGCAGATAACGTTTTACATTATACCAGAAAGTTTCCAGATCGACCTTTTCCAAGCTCGCAGATACAAGATGTTACGGGAAAGTTTCTCATGTAAAAAATTTCCAACAACGCTCTTGAATTTCAACTAAGTATAGAAATGGGATACTTCGAGCTGCGAAGTACAAAGAATTCTAAAATAAAACATGTATGATAAGAGGTAGAATGCCGAATAAAATGCCTTACCCTGGTTTATTTTTTCATGTCGTAAATAAAAATATTAAAAATACCAAAAGTGTGACTAAATACCAAATTACAAGTGTGACTAAAGCATAATTTAAAGATAACAAAATATTTCTTAAAGAATTCAGAAATATATGATATTTTAAGAATTATAAACTGGTATAGTTTTCGCTGCCAAATAATAATGAATGATTGAAGCTCATGACAGCTTAGCAACTCGCCATATAAGACAACATTACATTAGAAGTATTATTTGATTCGCCGTTCTGCTAATGTCTCCAAGAAAATGAAATGAAACAGTTACTTAGGAATTGGATAGAAAAAATCCGAGAAGCTCAGCGTGAGGACAGTGAAAGTTCGTAAAAAGTGATCGGCAATTAGAAGTTTGCACCATGTTCGGTAAGTTATTTAATGCAGAAGCTGTCGTGTAGCGTGAACCAGTCGTATGGAATCATCTGACTCAGGAATGGCACACGAAAATTAGATATGACAATATATTTTTCTGTGTTGACAATTTAATTTAGACTTAAAGGGATCTGGTTATTTACGTCATAACAATATACATTATATTAAAACCTTTTACCTTTATAGTATAATTAACTATCAAGAACGGGAAGGTTAACTTACCGCTCGAAGATAATGTTTGGATTTCCAATTTTGTCTTAGAATGGTATAACCCTTAACGTTCGTGATGCTTATACCTACTATTTTTGTATGATCCCAATATATGAAAAAGATTTATACATACGTAATTATTTTTTTATATGTCAAAAATTACATAAAATTAATTAATAGAAATATGACTGAAACCGAATAAAAATGTCTATTATCACAGTTTAATGTACTGACCGTGCTGAATCGGTATGTGTTGCTTACCGTTCCAGCAACAAGCACCGTAAGTAAACAAAAGAAGCAATGAATATTTTTTAAGTCTTTTTATCATTGTTCCAGAAGTTCTTTCATTAGCGGATTTGGATAGTTTCCTATAATATCACGATGTTTATTAGCTTTTTGTTGGATTGATTCTTGCACTATGGGGATACAAAGATCTGTGTGTAGTGTTTGATTTTTCATATACCATGGAGCATCTACAGTTTGACGGAGTATTTTGGAATAATGACATCGTTGGATACTGGCAGTGTTGGATTTAGATATAGAGGCACATCCCCATAGTTCTGATGACTGTTTTCTTCGTATATGAAACAGTTTTATTTTCTGTGGTTACACGTGATTTTCTTCCTATCAAGTATTTCTCTTATTTTAATATCTTTTTGTTTTCTTTGTTTTATGATATGTCCCTGTTATGAAATTTTGTGCCATTGGTAGATCTGATATATACAGTACATATATATAGTAGCGGTCCAAGGACACTGCCCTGAGGCACTCCTGATCCTAATTGGATGGTAACCAGACTTGTCTTCATTTACCTTGGTTTGAAATATTATCTCGCTTAAATATGATTTCAACAGTTTTAAGTGGGCTGGTGGGAGAAATTGTTTTATTTTATATAGATAGAGATATTTTTCTAGGGGTTTTCCCATAGAACGGATTTGTTGATCTTTATAAAACTTTGTAGATGTTATTATAAGCCTATTTTTACCATTTTATGATGTTTAAACAGGATTTAATTTAAAACATCCCTATTGGTGGTCTGGTATCCAGTTTTCTGGTAGCGCATCTTTCCAAAACATTTACTGGCGTTACTGACAGGAGACTTATAAGTCGGTGAGAATAGACCTCAGTAGGTTATTTGCTGGTTTTGCTGTCATAATAATTTGGGCCGTTTTTACTCAAGACTCTTGAGAGATTTGGGTCAGTATCTAAGTCAGGTAACGAACAATAAACCTCGTTAAAAAAACAATTCTATTGATTAGCCACGAAGAAAATTTGGAAGCGTGAAATAGTAGTTATGGAAATCCCAAAAGCAAATTTTGATCAACCAGTGTCAGATTCGTCCCTGACAGATCCTGTAATTATGCAGTAGCGATGATCCAGCTTCCAGCACCCCATAAAGAAGTTTCAGAGGATAGGAAATTGCTACAAAAACACAAACTTACGTAAACACGGTACCATTAACTCTAATTATGCTAGCTTAATAAAAAAAATGAATTCGTAAAATTTAAGTAAATTCGTAAAAGTATAAGAAACATTCAATATATGATTACTACTTACCATATAAAATAATTAGGTACTTACCATATAAAATTTCATGCAAATATAAGCTCCATATATAACTAAATCCATAATATTTATTTTTATCCGCCACATCACATTTTTCATCGGCCACTTGTAAAAATCTATAGCAATTACTGTTGATTAGTGGTATAGAAAATACTGGTTTTCTATACCACTGCCATGTGTAGTGAGGGTTGCCTATATAATTAATTCTTACGCACATGTAGCAGCGTGTGGTGAGTTTTTCATACTTACATCAACTGTATAATACCTTTGTATTATGTATAAAATTAAATTAAACACATAGCTGTTTTAAATTAAATTAATTAAACTAATTTTAAATTAATTAATCTTTATAATATTAATATCTTTTTATAAAGACAATACGTATTTCCAAGGTGGATATGTTCACAACTCCAACGTCCTGAATCGACTTCTGAGATAAAAAAAATCATGCTACATAGGGAATAAGAATGAGTTTAGCCAGGGTAAGAATTGAGTATAAAGTTTAATAGACATTTATATAATATATTAAAATATTTAGGCGTTCAACAAATAAACAAATGTACTTTACTACTGGATAGGGCTGGAACCTTTGATGTAACTGTAACACTCGGAGTAGTTTCCACAAACACCAAAACACTTTCACTTCGCTCGACGCGCGTTTCGCCAACCAAGTTGGCATCATCCGGAGACGATTAAAACTAATCTTAAATTACAAAATCTACGATATTTATACTATTTTTCCGGTGACGTCACTAATGATATCACCGTGAAATTTACGCGTGACTAATCACGCTTCAATGGTCGGTTGCTAAGCAACGCGTAAAGCGGGCTACGGTATGATATCACCGTCAAATTTTCAAAAGAAGAATTCGAATATTTTCCTAGGATTTGGCTTAGGTATGTGGATGACACTTTTGCCGTGTTTGACACTAAGATTGCGGATGTAGAAAACTTCATTTCCAAATTAAACAGTCGTTTCACTTCTGTAAAGTTTACATATGAACTAGGAAATAATGGAAAACTTTCATTTTTAGATGTATTAGTAATTAAAAATAGTGATAATAGGTTAGATTTTGATATATATAGAAAAGATACCAGTACAATCAGATATATCCCTAATGACTCACCACTGCTATCAACATAAAATGGCAAGTTTCAATTTTCTTGTCCATCGTTTGCTAAGTTTCCCTCTCAGTAATGAGAGATTTGAAAAAAGAAAAAGTATTAATTAAAGATATAGCTGTGAGTAATGGTTATCCTAGAGATATAGTTGAAAAACTAATTAGGAAGCGTAAATTTAAGGACACACTTCGTAATTCTACGACCTTTCAAAAGGATATAGAGACTACAAAATATGTATCCATCCCGTACGAACCCCGGTTTACTCATGGTTTGAGTAAGGTTTTCAAAAACGTGGGTATAACAGCGATTCATTCGTCGAGCAACAAATTACAACAACTTTTAGACAATCCAAAGGATAAAATTGTTCCAAATGAAAGGTCTGGGATTTACGAAATTAGTTGTAATGATTGTGATCGAAAATATATTGGACAAACGAGACGGTCAATTAACACCAGATTTAAAGAACATATGGCTCATCTAAAATATGGAAGAACAGATAAGTCTAGTGTTGCACAACATGCCTTTGACAACAATCATAGAATAGATATTAGTAATTTAAGATTAGTTAGAAATGTGACCAATAATAGACAGTTGGATGCATTTGAGAGCATAGAAATTGTAAAGTGTAATAGTAGTATGAATAGCGACAAGGGACCTATCCCGTATAGCCCGCTTTACGCGTTGCTTAGCAACCGATGATTGAAGCGTGATTAGTCACGCGTAAATTTGACGGTGATATCATACCGTAGCCCGCTTTACGCGTTGCTTAGCAACCGATCATTGAAGCGTGATTAGTCACGCGTAAATTTCACGGTGATATCATTAGTGACGTCACCGGAAAAATAGTATAAATATGGTAGATTTTGTAATTTAAGATTAGTTTTAATCGTCTCCGGATGATGCCAACTTGGTTGGCGAAACGCGCGTCGAGCGAAGTGAAAGTGTTTTGGTGTTTGTGGAAACTACTCCGAGTGTTAAATGTACTTTAATTTAACTTAAACATACAAAAAATAACTATATAACTAACTTATTATCTAATTAAATTATATTAACATGCCTTTAATTGCCTTTTATATAATAATAATAATATTTATTATATTACCCAAAAGAAATAATAGTACCTAGTAACATTAAAGAAAAAGTTCCCAATTGTGAAAAAAATATTTCAAAATCCACAAGGTGGAAAATCCAAATACCATCCTTTAATATAAATGTGTTAATAATATATTCATTAAAAATATTGACAACAATATTTTACAATATTTGACAAAATGATATGCTCGTAATTTTCTGACACTACCACATAATACCCAAACTAACTATCATACAGAGCTCCCAGAACAGAGAATATTTGCGAGCATCATTGCCTTATCTTGTGTCCTAAACGGCCATAGCATCGGGTGATGGAGCGCATTGTAGCAAATATTTGATTGTCTTCATTAATCATATGGATTTATCTGTTGGGTTTTGCTCATATTTCAGACTGATAGACAACAGTGATAGTGCAAACGTAATTACGCGCCATTTAGATTTAATGCGGCCTTTAATATTTACACGGGTACCTCACATATACCGAGCATATTTGAATTTCGAGGACCTACCTAACGTTTTAATTTATAATGTTTAAATATAGCGGCTACATGTTTGCCGTTCAACCCGCCTCTCTATACTTACGAAATTTATTTCATCGTGGATAAATTTGTAATGATATCGAATGCATTAATTATGCATTTGCAATGTGCAATTGTCCTTAAAATGTGTGTGTAAAATAATAATTAGATTTCCAAAAAAGGTATAAAATCCCAGAGACACCGTGCTTGGCGAACTTAAAATTCCAGGGACACCGATTTTGAGTTTATTCTTTTGTGGACATAAAGTGTTTATCTTATAAAGTTTAAGTAAATATCCTCAATCCTATTTAATTGATAGAACTCAAATTATAAAATTAAAGATTTTATATTCCGGGAAATAACAGAACTGTATTATCTAGTGTACCTCAAGGAAGCCATTTTGGTCCATTGTCATTTTTATTATTTTATTATTTATAAATGACAAAATTTTGTAGATACCTAATGTTTGCGGATGATCTAAAATTATTTTTGAATATTCATCATGCTGATGACTACAATCGAGTTCAAGGTGACTTAAATTCATTTGATGATATATCATTAAATTACGAAAAATATGAAGCTATTACGTTGACTTGTAAAAAGAAAGGGTTTTCTCTCACACATAATTAATAATTCTACTTGAACGAGTAAACATACCTTTACTGACTTAGAAATAAAATTTGATAGCTCTTCAACAATATGGACATTCGATGTCCATATTGAAGATATTTTGCGCAAATATATCGGGTTGTACGGTTTCATTAAGAGGCAAACTCGTGAGTTTACATATCTTATCAGTTATTTTATTATATAATTCTTATGTAGGTAGGTACGTTCTTGCGTGAAATACTACTGCAAAATTTGAGGTTCTCACTATATACTACTTACATGAACTGATTGGAATCTGTTCAAAATTTGCAATTTATCTAACTAAACATAGATAAAAATTATTATGTGGATAATGATAGACTTAATATAATTGGAATGAGATAGATCCCTTCAACATCGAAGACAATGTGCTCATTTAAAATTTGCATACAAACTTCTTTCTGTTAAAATAGACTGCAATGAATCACTGGCTTTATTTCGCATAAGAGTGCCAAACTATGCAACTAGATCGACTGAACTACTTCACTCAAGTCAATTAGGAAATAAAACTACCACCGCACATTTGGCGGCGTTGCGATCAGACGAGTAAGAATCAGCTGATTGCTGTTTTACTTATTACAGAATCATACAGAATAAAGGAGTTTATTAATTAGTGTTATATACTTTTGTGTTGTTTCATGTTTCACCATAGTATTTAAACATTTGTGAAAACATTTACATTTGTTAAAACTGTTATTTGATGTCGTTTATAACTATTAATATATATATATATATATATATATATATATATATATATATATATATATATATATATATATATATATATATATATATATATATATATATATATATATATATATATAACTACTCCAAATAGTAGATGTGTGAGTGAAGCTGAAGAGATATCAAACGTGAAACATTTAATTTTAATTATTGAACAAACAGGTTTATATATATTTGCTTTCACACCAGTGCATTTCTGGAGCTCCCATGGAATTACTGGCCAACTAATCTATGAGGAAGACGAAGTATAGAAATAGACATTTAAATATTAATGCACTGCTGCCTTATAATGGATTATAAATTGCACCGTCCGTCGGGTGCAAAAATATTTTTGCTGCACTTTTGAAGTGTACTGTACTAGAATTCGTTTAAACGTAATAGTGCCTCAGACAGCGTTTCAATGGCCAAGACGAAGACTGCGGAAGATGAAGACAGTGGGTATGAGTCACTATCACGTTTAAAGGAATTCTATATAGGTTTTATCTTTACAGCTTCTAAATAAAGGCATATCGGCCAAAAGCACGGCCTACACATAATACTAATGTACAACTTATTATCTTTCTTTCCTGCCGTTTTCTTTTCCTCTCTTAGGGGGTAACATTCTTAAAAAAAAGAAAAGCACAGTGTATACCTTGTCCTATTATGGAAACAGATTGCCTTAAAAAGCTGGCTTATCTAGCTTGCAACTGAATACTGTTTAGTGGGTTGGATTCGAATTTCACGTAAGAAACAATTTTTCATTGGAAATATTAACCCCAAGAAGTAGTTCATGGTAGTGGCGGCTCGTGCCATATTAAACAGGTAGTGCCAAAACTGGGAAAGGCACAATAAAATGTGCCGCAGGCGAATTTTTAAAATTTTCAAGGTCACGCGTTTTCCTGGTACTTCAGAATTTCAATAAAATATCCATTTGAACAAAAATACAGACGTCCACAAGAATAATTATTTGAGTTTATGATTAACATGGCCACCGGCTTTAAGGGTGCATTATTGTTTTGATTTTCAACACACATTTATTTTTATAGATAATTTTCAAAAAATGGTCATAATGTATTAGTACAAAATAATTAATCAATATAAAGATTATAGAACATTACTTACTCACAGTAGTTGTAGATTACTTCTAACCTCCTGAGATATAATACTATAGAGAACTCCTAAAACTACTTAATGTTTTTATGTCTATTAAAAAAAGATATAAAATTAATTTAAGTAACACACGCGATGAAAGTTTATTAGTGTCAAAGACTAATAAACAAAACAGTTTATTAGTCTCTTCACATCCACATAACCAATTATTTTTACCGTAGATAGTTTTATTAAATTTACGGGATCGAGATGTCCACTGCCACTGTGTTTTATAATATTTAAATCAGGTCATCCTAAACTCATTAACTTTAAGTTTTTCTTCCAGTGAAAAGTTACTAAAAGTTTTTAAATCGCCGATCTTATTCATGATTAATTTGTTAAACGCCTACTAGAAACTAAACACTATTTATCACATCACACTACACACAGACACACTAATCCAATATCCAATAAAAGTTAACTACAACAAAACAAATCTGTTGATTCAAAAATAAAAATTGTCCTAGAAAAACACACTACACGTGATGTCTGCATTAACAGTAAATCACGATGCAACACAAACCGACTAAGTCAAGGAACTGAGCCCTGAGCTACAGAATTAACAACATAATTCTGTGCCTGAGCCTGACACACTGGCACAGCAATATTCTTTCCTTTTACTATTTAACCTGTGTATGTAAAATTGTATGGACTACACTTTATCTCTGTCGCTCACACACGATTCTGGAACATCTATTTCATTTCACTGTGCCAGGCGCAACGAACTTGCGTGCGCAGATTGAGCACCGCGGCTAACCGTTTTCCAATGTTTACGTACCTACCTATTTTTTAGAGCGTGCGTCGCGTCGACGGGGCAGTACGGAGTGTGTTAATTGCCAGATTTTCTATAAACTCTTGAATAATGGGGAGAAATTCACTAGATAGAAAATATGTTTAAATGAAAGATACAGTTAATATTTATGTATTTTTATGAATAAATAAGGTGGTACCATGGCTCCGTGGCACTATCTCACCAGCCGCCACTGGTTCATGGTCCACTATAAACTGTGGGATCCTATCTCCTCATACAATTTGGATTTTCGAGGGTTACTTAGACTTAGGTGATGTGGAAGACGGTGAAAAGTGAAAACATAATATATAATGTTTATAAATAAAAGCATTGAACATAGATATAGGTATTTATTGCCAGGGTTCATAATAATTATAGTGATATAAAAAATATACCTATATTTTTTAGGTCCTTCTATAAACTAAATAGAAAAATTATGGAATTATATTATACTAAAAAAAATTAGGTACATAGGTAGGTAATGGTTATATAATAACTCTTTATTTTTCCAGGATAATATTTGTTTATTACAGGGTATTATCACTGTACATATATCACATAGTAGGTGCACTCTTCTAAAGCGCGAAAACGCCTTACATCTCGCACCCGCTACATTACAGTCACTATGAAGACCGTACATTGTTACGTTATGTACGGTGCATGAACACCTACCGATGTCAGCGAAGCTCTGAATCGCCAAGTTGAAAGTGCCGCCTGAATGTGCACCTACTATGTGTTATATGTACGGATGTACGGTGGTATTTTATAATATAAATTTAATAGATAGATTTAATTTTAATTTAACAGATAAATTTAATAGAATAAGAAAATGGAAACACCATTAACATTAACCACTTAATAATGAAGTGTCTTCTCTGACGTGAAACACAGAAAAATCACCACTTGTCAGTCTTGTCACTTGGGTAGATTTTGAGTCTGTTGACATACCTGCTGCACTATGTAGTTACAACAAATCATTAACACATATACTTTCAACAACATTTAGGTCTCGCAAAGTAATATTCAGTTAGATCTTATATTTCAGCACGAATGATTTGAGAAGAAACAGACGACACCGCAGAAAGAACAGGACCAAGAAAACGGATCGAGAAGACACTAAAACAGCTCAATCCAGTGGACGGCGAGACCGACTGCCTTGCCAAACCACACACTCTTACTTTACCTGATTGAGCCAGCGAGCTGATAGTTGATCATCTCGCGAGTTCCGTCATCTAGGTCATCCTGAGTATTGTACTCATTCTCCCATACCAACCTGAATGCCGCCCAGCCGGACTCTAGCAAGCCCGGCGAGAGGCAGGAAGGATCCCTCAAACATCCGACACGACACCTCCGGGGGTAATACACACCGGCGAAGAAAGTCAAGAGCGCCAGAAGCAAGGGTCTGCCGGTGGGGCCCATCAGCCAGGACCGGGGGAGGCTGCGTAACTTCACGTGACACTGATCACATTTGTGGGGTGGGTTACGTGAAATGCGCGGCCTACTCCTTACGAGGCGGTCTTGGCCTACATAAATATTAGGGGTAAAGAGCGATGATACCACTCGGCCCCTTCCTATCGAGGTCACATCTTTAGCCAAGAATATTGGCGCGCGTTTCTTGCGTGTCTAAAACGAATGAGTTTCTTCCTTCTGTTTTCTGAACACATCGCAAATTTAAAGAAGGAACAGCGGAGCATTTCAACGGTGGATTGATTGTAATAATGACCACTTCTAAATAACTGCCATTTTATAGGAGCAATTTAACTAACTTAGAAATATTTTATTATTATTACTTCACACCTTTTGTACCTTGTACTGGCCTCTGACCCCTAGAAATGAGGCGAACACACGCATTGCCGAATATACTGGTTTTCGCACTAACAACAGAGACAACTCTGTTAAAAATGTTTTTTCCCATGCTCTCCTATGATTTATGTTCTCAACAACGCCATAGGTAAGTTTTGGTAATATAGACAAACCCGAGGTACAGTCAGAGAACACCAGAGACATTTTAATACGGGGAGACCCAAAGGTTCATTCATAAAATGCTTGAAGAGTCGATCTATTATTGTTCTAAAAAGTGCAATGAGTGCGAGGGAGAAAATGAAGACAGCTGCTTAAGATAATACATAGTAACTGTAGGTAATTAAACTTTGTCATGTGTTTTGTATACATTGTATTGTATACAAAATTGTATTTTATTGGACGTATTTGTTATTTAGTGGACGATTTAATATTAGTTATTGGACACATTGTAAATAATTTAAATTGTCTAAAAAAATCACTTTAATAGGTGTCTGACCACTTAGTAAAAATTTTCCTTGCGTGTTTGTTGAAACAACTCATAAAGTCTATCTATTTCTTCTTTCTCTTCCTCCTAGTCAATTTCAATTTTTACTTCATCAAGTTCTTGTTCATTTTCAATGCAACTGTTTTCATTCTCTGAAATGCCATAATTTTCTGTATTGTAAGTGACATAGATAAGTTAGACATGTCATCACCTTCTTCTGAAATATGAACATGGTGTATAGGGGAAACACAACATTTGTGTACTGTAGAACACTTACACTAGTAATTTCCTTGGATATGTCCCACAAATGAAGGAATCAGAACTAAAAAAAAATAATATAGAATATTTGGAAATATCCAAAATTTCCTATAATTTGAATTTTTCTTTGAGACAATATAATTTTATTTCAAAAAACTTTGTTTTTGTGCAAATAATGAAAATAAGAGATATGTATATACAGAACTGAAGGCAGCGTGGCTAATGGCTTCTTTATTGTAAAATGGAATGGGGAAATTAACTAACACAGATTGTAGTGTAAATTACATGAAATTAATCGAAATGATTATTTAGCTGTCAAAATTTTTTTGGTGGAATATGAAATATTCAAATAAAGAAACCTATATATTTACCTTGTAGATACCTGATCCAAAAATATCATCCCTTCACAACGACGTTTCATCGAATTTCTAGATCCTCAGGGAAAAAATGGTCGGACACCTCTAAATATTTGGGTAGGGGTTGAACTCCCGACAAGCCAACCAGCTTAAGCCAGAGGTTTTTCCTTTCTGGGTCTCTGGGAAACCTTATTAATAAGATTTTTTGAATTATAATATGAATTTAATAAAAATATTTTTAAATAAATATCGCAAATTGTACTACTATATCAATTATATAATAAAAATTAATAAAATAATTATGGATTATTTGCAGCACTATAAAAAGTTAATTTTCCGTTTCAACGCCGTCTCTGGCCTAGCCAAGCCGTCAAAGCTTGTAGGTAACCTTAAAGATACTTATCCACCCTTAAAAATACTTATCCAATAAATGATCCATCCTTTTACAAACTATACAAGAATGCACCATAATTACACACTTGTTGTTTACCTGAATCGCAATAAATACAAAGAGTCGTAGAACACACTAAAGAAAACACAAGTACAAAACGGCGTTTCGGCAACCTCTAAACGTTTGTTTCCACTGATAAATCGACATTGACGTAAAACTTGAATAAAATGCATCAAGCGACGTTGCCGTTGTTGAGATTTATATCTCAAAGCTGTATATTTTCGGTTTTCACCATTAACGCAATAAGGCAATAAAATAGATTACTTTTACCAATAAGCATTTTTGTATTAAAAAGAATCATATTCGTTGAAATTGTCAAATTATTTGAGCATATCTTACGGTATTCAAAGAAATCAAGTGAATTTAACAGTAAGTAAATGTGCCGTTCGGGAGAAAAGGACGGACGACAAGGATGGAACGGCCAAAATCGTAACTAATTTCGTCTCTCCGTATTAATATATCTCTGGAAAACACTAACGTTCTCTGATTTCTGGTACTGTCCCTTTCTCGAGAAAACAATGAAACTGGTTTGTTCTGTCCATATTTTCCTTGATTGGCAATTGTACACACAACAATTCGTGTTATGCACTGTTATCTTGGGCATAAGGCTTTATAACAATTAATTAAGAGATAAAATACGAGCCAACAAGCACTCACGCTCACGTAACTAAACGGAAGGAAACAAAAATCTTACTCATCTGTACTTACGTTTAATGTTTGGCCGCTAGGGGGCGAACAGACAGCTGAAACAGCGAATATCGCTGAACGAAATTGTAAATGCGGTGAATTCACTGCCATTTAACGTTGACATTTTCAATGTTTCATGGTATCAATCAATTAATTTTATTAAGCAGTCGATCTAAACCTTTTCTTATAATTACGTGCTTACAATTTTTGTTATGTTTACTTCATATTTATGTATTTGTTATCTTTACATACTTTATATTATTGTATTATCTCTTAATTGTATCATTTATGTTATACCTGTAGATACAAAATATATTAAATCAATAAATATAGCACATGCACTTCATTATAAATATTGAATTTATTCAAAAGATATTAATTGTTATAAATTTATAACAATTATTTTATTTAAATATTTTTTAAACTAGATATACAATTTTACGCGTTATGAAAACCTATATTAAAGGAATATATTACCGTAATATTAAAGGAATGCTTTGCTTGTATTTTGAGGTTATAGGTAGGTATATCATATATATCATGATCATGAATCATCTGTATAATAAACTTCCGTTCTCGGTCTAGTTGACTAGGCACTGAAAATTTTGTATAGCTCTGTCGTAACTGCAGGTATCTGATTCCAGCTAAAAGGCGAGCACCGCATAGCGAAAATGCATTAAGTTAATGCGTTCCTCGTTTCTGGGAAGTAGGCCGATAAATGATAAACTACTGCTATATATGGCATGGAAATGTATTTAAGATATTAAAAAATTGCCGGAAAATACAGAACACAATTGCCGTCGACAGGGAACTTTGTTTAATGAGATTCCGCACTGAAAATTCAATGCTAATATCTAGAAAACTACAAATATTGCACCAACGTGAGTACGCATGAATGTTATATTAGGGAGATTATACCGATCATACTTGGTCAAAGGGTAAGTGACACACTATACGCCCCACACCCCAAGTAAAGGTGTCATTGAGTAGTATTTACCTGATGTGCAAGAACAAATTAATCAATCCATTTGTTTTCCATTTATAGATCAACAAAATGGTTGAGTTGGATAAAATGTAATTTTAATGCAATAATCAGACTATGGAGTCTGTACGTCTAGGTTGTTATTTGAAGAAGATAGGAGCAAGTCAGTAGAATGTTCTACAGCACTAGGTGTTAATAAAGGAAGCATCCACCAAAGCAGAGCAGGACACCTAAGGCAGTGTTGCTACGTTTGTTCCAAATCTGATCATATCGAAAAAAAATGTTTTCTACGACAAAAAAATAGTCCAGCTGGACAGAGGTTAGATAAAGTAGATATGATAGAAAACGAGTCAAAGGCAAGAAAATCTGGTGTGTATTTAAAAAAGAAAAATCATAACATTGATCAATGTTGTATAAAAATGGGAAAAGAAAGTATGAATAGTAAACAACTAAATGAGGACGTGGAAAATGCATTAATGGTCTACAGCGAAGGATTAAAAACAGGCAGCTGATTTTGAGACTCTGGTGCGAGTGAACATATGTGATGGAACAGACTTATTTAAGAGCATAAATTACCTAAAAGAGAAAAAGGCAGTACAAGTCGAAATCGGACAAAAATTGACGTAGAAGGCATTGGAAAATAATATTATGGGCGTACAGTGACGAAAAAATTATAAAAACTACCATCAGTATCTCATCAGATGTTATTTGTACCTGATTTAAAATTTAACTTATTTTATACAGAATGTGCACTTAATAAAGGTTATTTTATGACTTCAGATCATGTAACATGTCAATTTGCTATTGACAGACAGGGCATTACAAAAGTTTATTTCCTTATAGCCAATTCTACAAGGAAATAATCTTTTTCTAATTTTGACATCTAAACTGACACTTTTCCCTTTGATGTTAGGAAACGTCTTACTTTTCACAACCAATTACGTAATGTAAAATTTTGCGCAACCGGTTTTATGAAATTAATTTCACAGTAGGTTATTTAGACAATTATGAAACTGACAGTGACAAGCTGTCACACCGTTACAACCAACTGAATTGTTTTTAAACGTTTAAAATTCAGTTTTCTTCTCATAAAAGACAAAATTGGTCGAAATTAGAACAAATCTTGTATGAAACACGTTGGGAACACTATTTTGTGTAATATCAATCATTATTATTAACCTGCATCTAAGAAAATAATAATTTACTAAATAAATGGGACAATAAAAAATATATCACAAAAGATATAGCTAATACTTTAAAAAATATTAATTCTCTTACCCCTACATTTTATAGTCTACCAAAACTACATCAACCAAATATTTCATTACGACCTATTGTTTCATATATTCAAAGTCCATTTTATAATTTCGCGAATTTTATCAAATATTCTAAACAACGTTGTTAGAAAAACAAACCATTATATAAAGGACTCTTGGAAATTCAAGACATTTATTGATACAATAAAACTTAATAACCAAGAAAAACTTTTCTCGTTGGATATAATTTCACTATATACCAATATACCAATAGACCTTGTAAAAAATATAACAATTAAACGTTGGAACGAAATAAAAAAATATACTTCATTGCCAGTAGAAGAGTTCTTATGTGCCTTGGATCTCACATTAAATTGCACATTTTTTTAATGCAATAATACATATTACAAACAAACATATGGATATGCAATGGGTTCACCAATATCCAGTACAATCGCAGAATTAGTACTAGAAGATTTAGAAAAAAACATAATTCCAACATTAAACTATAAAATACCATTTTTCAAATGGTATGTTGATGATTGCATAACTGCATTTCCAACTGAACATAAAAATTCGATTCTAAAAAAAATTAATAGTTACCATCCAAAAATACAATTTACAATTGAAAACGAATCAGAAAATAGGATAAATTTCTTAGACTTAACTCTTATAAATAATAACTGAAATTTGAACAAAATGGAATACAAAAAGAACATGATCTGGTAGATATAACAATTTCAACTCAAAAAACCCTTACAACCATAAAAACTGTAATAATGGATATAACAGACAGATCAATAAAACCAACGTTTGCCATTTTTAGAAAAGAATGCATAGAAAAAGCAAAAAATATTTTAATAGATATACAGAATTCACAAATACTACAAGTCTCAACCACCACTAATCGATACAACTAATACTCATAAAACATATATTGCCTTACCATATATACCACAACTATCAGAAAATATTTCAAACATTTTAAAAACATGTGATATTCACACAGCACACAAAAATACAAAAAACTTAAAATTCCTTTACACAACATGAACTCCATCCATCCATCCACTTGAAAAAACTACAGACTGTATATACGAAATTCCATATGAACAATGATGATGTGATGATTTTTCATAAAGGAAGAAATAATTTTGGTGGTTTCATTACACCAAAAATCATTACTTATGATTTTAGTAAACATTTAAAAGCTGCTTTTCCAGAAGAAGAAGTTACTTGATTAGCTTTAATTTTTTATAAGTAACTTTTTTTGAAATACTACTGTCATAATTATATTGTTTTAGTGTATCCCACAGTAATTTCTGTAAATCCTGTGCTACATAATACTAGTAATATAATAACAAAAAAATACACAGAACATCTTTCTACAAACTACAATTTGTTAATATAACTAATTTAACATTGTTATATTAAGAAATTGTAGATTGTAGAAAGATGTTCTGTGTATTTTTACTTATTTAATAAAATTTATAAAAAACATTCTCCATATATATCAACTTATATACGTACATACCTATTTACTATAAATATACATCTACATAATATTAACACAACTAAAATTAGAGTAATAATTATATATAAGATACCCTAAGTTCGTAGAGTTTCATGAGTGTTCTTCCCTATGATACTAATCGAACAGTCTAGTAACCTTAAATATTAATTAAAACTGTCATTTTTGCCTGTATCAAATATGTACATACATATTATATATATATATATATATATATATATATATATATATATATATATATATATATATATATATATATATATATATATATATATATATATATATATATATATATATATATATATATATATATATATATATATATATATATATATATTTTGTGAAAAGTAATCTTGGGTTTGTAGCATTTCATTACATAGAAATAAGCAACTAGACGAATAAGAAAGAAAACACACTTACCAGTACTATATCTGGACACACATACGGTGATTCATTTCCGTATGTGTGTCCAGATATAGTACTGGTAAGTGTGTTTTCTTTCTTATTCGTCTAGTTGCTTATTTCTATGTAATGAAATGCTACAAACCCAAGATTACTTTTCACAAAATAAATATGAATAGCAAAGAATTTCAAAGCTAATATATATATATATATATATATATATATATATATATATATATATATATATATATATATATATATATATATATATATATATATATATATATATATATATATATATATATATATATATATATATATATATATATATATATATATATATACATATATATATATATATATATATATATATATATATATATATATATATATATATATATATATATATATATATATATGTACATATATATATATATATATATATATATATATATATATATATATATATATATATATATATATATATATATATATATGTACATATATATATATATATATATATATATATATATATATATATATATATATATATATATATATATATATATATATATATATATATATATATATATATGTATACTGGGAGGATGTTTTAAGGTCTTTTTTTCGAGGGATTGTATAGATTGAGAACTTTTTGATACTTTGAGGACGTGTCTCAAAGAAACCAGCGCCAGGATGTATACATTCAGGCCTTTTTCTGTTTTGGAGGGATAGCATATTTTCGGGACCGGACCATTGTCATGCCATGCTATGGATACCAATGCGATGGATATAAATAACGTCATAATTCAATAAATTTTGTCTTATAACGGAAATTTTGTCTTATATTCGTTTTATAGCAATGAACAGAGTGTGATGTAAACCCATTCCGATAAAAAAAATTGGGGGGTCCTAAACTATGCTCCTAATATAAATATATATATGAATATATATATATATATATATATATATATATATATATATATATATATATATATATATATATATATATATATATTTATATATATACATATATATATATATATATATATATATATATATATATATATATATATATATATATATATATATATATATATATATATATATATATATATATATATATATATATATATATATATATATATATATATATATATATATATTTATATATATATATATATATATATATATATATATATATATATATATATATATATATATATATATATATATATATATATATATATATATATATATATATATATATATATATATATATTTATTTATATATATATATATATATATATATATATATATATATATATATATATATATATATATATATATATAAAATGTAATGTAGAGAGCTGCATCACCCCAAATGAGAAATAACATAATGTTGATCTGATCCTCCCCTTATTGGATTTTGTGCCGCGTATGAATCAGAAGCCGTACTACACTTTCTGGTGTTATAATTATTTTCGCTATCTACATACACAGTCCCTAAGAAGAGCGATACCTAACATGCTTATATTGAACTCGCTGTTCAATATATGTTAACGCTCCAAAGATGGCGTCATATTAATGGTATTACATGTAGACATCCAACACTCTTTATTAATAGGTTATGTGAGGATATTTTATTTTTTAAATAAATTAACCTTGTTTTGAAACAATCATGAAGCAGAAAGAAAATACTCAATTATTACTGATAAATTATGTACGTAAGTGATGTAGAAAAGCTACACAGCTACACACTACACATGTACCTAGTGCCCCCTAACGAGAAATAACTACTGTTGCTCTTATCCTCTCCTTATTAGATCTTGTGCCGCGTAGTATCAAAGCCGTATTACATTTTTGCAGTTTAGTAACTGCAAAACATAACCACAATGATAGTTCATTGTGGTTATCTACTTAGTGCAATACAGAATACATAAAAAGGACCGCACTGGTGCCTAAATTCTCGCATTTCGTTATATTATATTATGCTATCGCTCATAAGATGGCGCTAGCTAAATGGTATTACATGTTTACATCGACTTATTCACATTTTTGTTATATGTGAAGAATAATTATTTTATTTTTTAATATCAATTCAGCTTGATTGGAAACCATCAACAAAGCAAAAAGAAAACGTTTAATTTGTTGTAGAGAAGTAAAAAAAATGTCGACCGTGACAGGACTCGAACCTGCAATCTTCGGATCCGAAGTCCGACGCCTTATCCATTAGGCCACACGGTCTGTGCTAAAATATTTTAGTGTTGTTATATTAAAACAAATAAAAATTTTTAAAATCAATATTTTCAAATTTAATATAATAAACTGTATAAGAAACTGTAGTTAAAGCAATTTTGTAATGATTGGACCTGAAACATCATTTAGATTTTTATCAAAATGAAACAAATACTTAGTAAGGTGTAGGGGCCCCGGCCCTTGTCTTTGAAAATAATATCAGACCTACCACCACCACCACCCCCACAGCTCCTCCATCTCCAATTCTCCATACGTTAACTACTATAATAATAATAAGTATGAAAATTAATTTATATTGTTTGGTAAGCTGTGATAATTATACAATGCCCACCAATTCATAGATGACATGAGCGATGTAATTATCATAGGATGAATCTAAAATCTGCACCTACCTATAATTAGATACGTATTATTATAGTGGTAGGTACCTATTATGTAATAGGTAGGTAGGATCACGGATATACCTATAGATACCTATACCTAATAGGTATATAGGTAAGCGACAGCCTATGTTATCATTTAACCTAATTTTTCATCTAAATCTTGAGAATCCAACTAGATATCTCCACGTTTGATTGAGCTGTAGAAATGTTGGAACTTTAGTCAGCTGTTTACGATAAACTATTAACAAACAATTGGCTGGAACCCTGAAAACCATATAATATGAGGATACATATGGACAACAATGACAATTAGCATTCTGCAGAGCGGTCAAATGGTGCCCAGACGATGCACACGTTTAGGCGAACTCGCGTTGTACGCGAGACCGCGAGACTATTAATTGAGCACACATGGCGATGCCTAGCCGTGTCCTGCTCCCCGCCAATATGCCTATCACAGCCTAGCACTCGTCTACATCACCTAGAGCTGTGACATTGAACTCTCTTTGGTACGTGGATGCCTCCTACATGATAGAAAAGACGTGCAAGAGTAAACGGCCTAAGTTTTACTGAAATTAGCATCCTGTAGATGTCATTATATATACAAGGTGTCTAACGGTCAATGGTACCTTAGACGTTTACGGAATACGGGATATTGAATTACTTTGAAAATTCGGGGACTTAAATAATTGGTTCCGATCTATCGACGTAGAATATTTTTAACAATGCAGCGTTGCCGCTTATACCAAAAAGTAGCGACGTCTTCGATATTTTAAATGAGACACAATGTTGAACAAATATTAATATTTAAAATCCATTAAAATCGGATGGTTGTATACCAGCAACGATGTAGATAATACATCATTCATTAGGTATATTTATACTTATCTTATAAATTAATAATATTATATTTATATATACATATATATATATATATATATATATATATATATATATATATATATATATATATATATATATATATATATATATATATATATATATATATATATATATATATATATATATATATATATATATATATATATATATATATATATATATATATATATATATATATATATATATATATATATATATATATATATATATATATATATATATATATATATATATATATATAATATCTATATATATACTTGTACCATCATTATTTTTATACTTGTATTGATAGGTAAGTACAAGTTTATATTTGAAACTTTTTATAGCTACTTAGTACAGGCCCGACAAAATCTCGATTATTGAGCATTAAGGCGAATGTCTACATTTATTCTTTAATAGGATTTGTGTAGAATTTTATGAAACTTTATTAAAGCTTTAAAGTAAAATATAAGTAAAGCACTTCAGGTAACTTACCTTACCTGCGGTCATGCCGGAACCTTATATTTCCAGTTTGTATTGTTTATGGTTAAACTTCGAAAAATACTAAGGGGACTTGACTTCTACTAAATACTAAGGGGAATACATCTGAAAATACTTGGCTAAATTAAACTTTAAAAAAAATTTCAAAAAAAAGTTTGGGTAAGATTAGGCTGGACAAAACCTAAAATAAATATACATACTTGCATACATAAAAATACATAAAACTATTCCATACATACATAAAAATATGCAAACAAACGTACATTTAAGAGGATCCATTTTTACACATTTGATTAAAAAATAATACCTATTTCCTGTATAGAATGTTACCTGTAGCCGATTAACTGTTTCTAGAGTATAGGTCCCATGTCGGCAAACCGTCGTTCCATTGCGTTCCGCGTTATTGTGCCTGCTGCTTAATTAGGGTATTTTTTACTTTATAATTTGTGTACCTATTAATTAAAACCGAAGAGAGCAAATTAAATTTTAACTTATATTTTAAAAGATATTCTTATAATAAATATAAAATAATAAAATACACAGTAATTAAACTAACAAACAAAAATTCAACATACCTACTTTATCCTAATAATTAATAATAATAATATAAATAAGTATTTACATAACTAATTTTCTAATTAAGATTACTTGTACTGACATACTTTTACTGGTTTACTACAATATGGTATACCTAAGACTTATTACTAGATGTGTCTTTGGCAAATTCATTTATAGGTACCTACCTACATAACACTTTCATAACATCCTATTAATCATATTGTAATTAAGAGAAATAATAAATGATTTTTACTGTTAACCACATTTTTATTTTCTCATTGCACTGGATAAAGATGGGAATAAGATACGATTTGACTTGGAGAATGAAACTACATTAAACTTTTAGTGAAATAATGATAGACAAGGTTAGATGTTTAAATATAATAAAGATAATTTAATTCAAAAATCGACTTGTTTGCGGATTTTCCTTGGTAATTACTGCTTTAGCTGAAAATTAATTTATTTATTACTTTAGGAAAGTATTGTATCTTTTTTAAATATATTTACCAAGCATGTACAATATAAAAATTCTTTTGATACTGCAGGCACGAGGTAATATCGGTATCTATACTCTATCCAACGAGAGAATGGACTTACTTTGCGCACCGGCGACTAAAGAGGAGGGGCTCTGTAACGAGCTACGCAGGACCGTCATTCGATGAAATAAATTCGTAAGTAGGTGAAATTAATTTTATTTTGAAAACATGAAAATATTTTATTTATTTAACATAAATTTATTATAAATGTATGAGCGTTATGAAAGTAATATAAACCCTAAATATTCCTAAAATAGACATTTTATGATATTTTTATTTTTTTTTATTTTTTTAATATTTAGCTACAACAATAGAATAGTACATTGTTTCATAAATTTGGTTCCGTTACCTGACCGGTTCTATTATATTCTGCTAAAATTTTTTTCATTGTAGTTTTTCCAATGCCCGTTTGTTTGGTTAGTGTTAAAACTGTCTCTTAAATTAATGTTCTAAGGGGCGGAGATCTGACCAAAACAGACGAATTTTCGTTAGAGTGCAAGTCCATTCTCTCGTTGGATACAGTATACCTATATTTATTCAGTTAAAAGTTCTTACTGCGGTATGCAGTAGAGAGAGATGCAATTATAATGGCTGATTATAGACACAACTACCTGCTTCTCGGCTTTAATGTTTTTAAAATTATTTATCTTGGTGAGTTAGCAAATTGTGAAGCGATGGTACCTGTTTACGAATATATGTACTATCTTCTAGATCTGAAAATCAATACTTCCCTCGATGCAGGATACAGCCTCGATATTCTGGTTTTATAGCTTGGTAGGTACCTACGATTTCTATTTGATGCTATGCACTTGCGAAACTCACTTTAATATTAATTTAAACGTAGCACTTACTAAATGATTATCGTAGCTATAATACTATAACGTATACCTAACACTTTGATGCAAATAAAATGACACTTTGATCCCATTGACAGTACACACCGGTCTTCCTAACCCAAATATTCCTATAGCTGTCACTGTGATCTAGATAAATAGGTTTTTAATAATTATTATGGACTAATTTTGGAAAATCGAGCGATGTGCAGTGTCTTGCTCACAAATTGGGACTCTCCTGATTTTCTAGTGGCAGATCTATATGTATATGTATATATATATATATATATATATATATATATATATATATATATATATATATATATATATATATATATATATATATATATATATATATATATATATATATAACCTTCTAATGTTACCATTTTTAGAACAGTCAAATTAATATTTTTTCTAATATACATAATATACACATTTTTTAAAACTGGTTAAATACATGCCACAATGCCTGAATGCCTGAATTTTTCTTTAAATTTGTTATATTCCGTTCACTAATACTCTGGGAATATTGGAAAATCACATCAACCATGCTATGTACAATCTGAGACTAAATAAAAACTTATGATAAACAAATTGTTAATTAATTCATAGTAAATAACATGTAGTTTGTTATACATACCATGTTTATACATATTTATGGTTTATTATATAGAAATTTTCGGTATATGAATTTGACAGTTCAACATACAAATATTTCTATTTTTAACTTATTAACCATTTTTAAATATATTGCTATAAAGTTATGAGGAGAAGGACTTCATGCTATCGATGAGTCTGGTACCATATAATCATACCAAAGAATTTCTGAATTTAGGAGACTGGACGTTTATCTAGTTCCTATCTCTCGCTACCTTGGATTACCTATTTCAAGACTTTGAACGCTAGGTCATTGTAGGTCAGTTATACCATGTGTAGACATGAACAACTATTGTTCTAGGTACTAAAATATGATAGGAGTGCGAACAAATACGATATTAGGTACAATATCGACTGTGTGATAGAGGGATATTATACTTGTATGTTCTAAGAAAATTAATATATTCAATTGATTCCACTGAAGAGCAACAGTTCTTTAGGTATATGATGTTACGTTAAAAATATATTTAATTATTATATTTAACAACCGATTTCATTATAAATATTTAGATGGCATATATTTAAATATTCATTCGCTGAAATGGAAGGTTAAAAGGAAAATCGATTATTCAAAACGAACAATAACGCATCCTGTTATATCCAGGACTCTTTTAAATAAGTCCAATAACGTTAGAGAAGAGCCATTCAGGTACGAAAAGCCAGGGAGCGTGAATTATCCGATTGATCTAAAAGTGCACTCTTATTTCATAAAAATATTAATATCCGTAAGGTAGGCATTTAATATCAAAGGACCCAAACAAGATAATTCTATATGAAATACGGAAGAAGAGAAGATTATTTATGATTGTGCGAGCGGCGTGGCCAATCCTGAAAGGGAGAATGCTTTCCGCCAGAATAATTGTTTTATGTGCGCACAAAGGCAGCCGTTTCTGTGTGTTGCTCACCCCCTCCTTCATAATATCTGCCCAACCCTTATCTGCACTCAGGTGCTATAATACGCGAGATAAGTGATGAGGATGTCAACTCAAATTTTTCCCACTATCTGTTTGGGACTATCTGCAAAGTGTAATCAATCTTATAAGTATTCTGAAAGAATTATTGCACCTATTTATTATCAAAAATGGGAATGTTAATATTCTGACATATTATTCACATGTATTACAATATTATTAAAATATTACTAAATTGGTAAAATAAGTGCGTTTAAAAATCTGTTTTAGTTAGTTCTTCTTTATTCCGCTCCTCGGCAAGTATTTTATTATTGGTATTCAAATTAATGTTTTTTTGATTAAAATTTGTTTAAAATGTGCATAATCTGAGGAAATTTATATGCCCTCTGAACCTCTCTTGAAGGTAGGATCTCATATATTTATTATACTCAAGTAGATAATAAAAACATTTTAAGCCAACATATTCTCTCAAATGCTACTACATTTACATCAAAAATAAAACACTTACGTTCATATGAACTGGCGTCATTTTAAAAACGTAAGGAATTGTATTAGGAAATATATAGGAATATCACAAGGAAGCTAAAAATACATACCTAGTAATTATAAAGTTATTAAATAACAAAATAAAGCAAGATATTTTATTTATAACAAAATTTAGAAAGCCAACATGGTTTTAAATAAATTCCTACATAGTAATTTATTACTATTGATTTCACCCAACATGAAGTTAGAAAAATATTGATAATAAAACCATAAAAAAATCTAATAACATACCATAAATATCTAACACCTTATTAACCCAGATACTCCCACTGTGCTTTCTGTCTGTATTATATATACCTACTGTCCTTTCAAAAGGACGATATATATATATATATATATATATATATATATATATATATATATATATATATATATATATATATATATATATATATATATATATATATATGTAATAAATAAATATAAAAACTGTTTAATTAATATTGATATACCCAATTGGAATTATTTATACGAAAAACATTGATAAATAGTTATCAATGTTTTTCGTTTAAGTAATTTCAGTTGGGTTTTCATTATTAAATTAATATGCATTACTATTATTAATCTATTATTCTACTAATATTAATGTAAGGGTATACCTAAGCTATGCATGTTCTAGTTTGTTTTCTGGTATATTGTTAGTACTTGCAGATAGGTAGACGCTATCCGCCGATCTGTGAAGAATCAAATGAAACCTCGTTTTAGAATTAGGCATATTAAACATAAAGCACTGAAGCATCAGTGCCTCCGGTAACGTAGTGCTCTGGCTTAGAGGGATCAGCGCCGTCGCCCCATCCACGGTGATATTATATTATTGTCCCTTCGGGTGTGAGACCTGCGGCAAATTTCACACCGGTTTCACTCACTAATTACCAATTTAGAGTATCGCAGGTATACTACTGTGAATACGAGTATTCATTACAAAACTGCATTGTGTATTTTCTAGTTAATAGTTACGTATCTGTTTTGGTTATTTTATGCAGTATACCACTGTATAGAGATAAGAGATAAGGAGCGTACCCCTTCGGTGGGCTCGATGATGTTACCTAATTTGTAAATTAATATGCAATATTTAATTCCGAAAAAAGGACAACTCACTGTTTTTAATGTGATAACGTACGTCTTCCTAATTATCAATTTCTGTAAAATTGAATGTACCTACCGGATGCCTAATAAGAAAATATAATTTCTGCTGTAACTTTTCATAAAAGTACGTAATGTGAAGTGGTTCCGTAGTTCCGTGAAAATCGTGGAATTTATTAAAGAAAAATTTTCAAATATTTCGAAAGAAGACTTGTCGAAGGCAATTGTGAAAGTAAGAAAATATAAAGAATAATATAGAAAACTAGGACATATTCTTATCAATGGTGGTGAGATTTATTATCAATCTGGCAGATGAATCGGATGAAAGCTTGAATTGAGAATACTACCTATATAAATTATTAAATTTTGTATGTATGTATAATGTTTATTATTTTAAAATAAAGCTCCTATTTCATTAATTTTTATTATTTCTCAAATAACTTATATGAAAAATTAATAAAGTGCTATTGGAATTAGTACTGGCGGTATTTGGAATTAGTACTGGCAGTATATTTTATACGAATAGTTTTTATACGAATAGTTTTTAAATGGATATGAATTATTTGCGGCTGATACTATATACACTCATTCGTAACTCTTCGACATTTTCGATGCGGGTTTGAAATAAATGTTTGGATCTATGTTATTGATTGGTATTTAATTGGTCCAGTTATTTTACCGCATCGACTAAATTATTAAGTTCTCTAAAACACTCTCCTCGATCTACTAAACATTTTAAACCACCAGTATCCAAATTAATGGGCTTGAAGAGGAGATAAATAATTGTCGACAAGTTTGGCTTTCACGATCACCAGATCTTAACAAATTAACTTCTTTCTTTGGGGAACGTCAAAAGAATTTGTATATTCCTCGCCAGTTGTATCTCGAGCAGAATTGTTCAATCGCATTACGGATAAATGTACATTCATTAGAAACAATCAGCCGTTATTGAATAAATTTATTTACCCTGCCAGGGTAACTGGCAGTGATCCACTACAAGACCAAAGAAATTTTGATTTTAAAAGACTGGACCGTTACTTAGTTTCTATCTGTCGCTACCTTGGAGCGCGAGATAGCGAGAGATTTGTATATATATATATATACATATATATATATATATATATATATATATATATATATATATATATATATATATATATATATATATATATATATATATATATATATATATATATATGTATATATATATATATATATATATATATATATATATATATATATATATATATATATATATATATATATATATATATATATATATATATATATATATATATATATATATATATATAACAAATAATATATATATATATATATATATATATATATATATATATATATATATATATATATATATATATATATATATATATATATATATATATATATATATATATATATATATATATATGAAAATATAGCTTAAATATCAACCTTGAATTCAGTACTATATATATCAATTAGGATTTGTGAAATTAATAGAAGTATGACCATGTGAATATTATAACTTGATTCAGGTTCTGTAAAATTCTCAAAATGTCAATAAATGTCATATTGCAAAGGTAACTGAGCATGATTTAAATATATATATATATATATATATATATATATATATATATATATATATATATATATATATATATAACAAATAATATATATATATATATATATATATATATATATATATATATATATATATATATATATATATATATATATATATATATATATGAAAATATAGCTTAAATATCAACCTTGAATTCAGTACTATATATATCAATTAGGATTTGTGAAATTAATAGAAGTATGACCATGTGAATATTATAACTTGATTCAGGTTCTGTAAAATTCTCAAAATGTCAATAAATGTCATATTGCAAAGGTAACTGAGCATGATTTAAATAATAATGTACCATACCTGAAACAGATATTGATTAAATAATAGATAAAAGAATATGATAGAAAACAGTTAATAAAAAATAAGACTGTAAACGGTGCATATAAGAAGGTATAGTCAATTTGTGAGGTGCTACGCAAATAAACTCAATAAACAAAGTGAGAGAGGAGATTCAAGGTGGAGACGCGTGATGCTGCAAAGTATTCCAGATAGTTGTAAAAAGGGGGAAGTTTAAATGTACGAGCATTACGAGTCTATTCAATAAACAAAGATAAGGTACATTATATTGAATGATTGAGTCATGACTATAATATGATATATACAAACTTTTAATATTTTATGAACTATAAATTTCCTACCTGCGTAAATGAATATTTTAATAGAGCTCATAGATATATATCAACTTTTATTGATACGGATTCAGACTTTCATATCTCAAAATTTTCAAGTTTGTTTATTAACCTCATTAATGTCACAAATTTTAATATAGGTTAAATTATTTTTATGATTGTAATCCTAGATAATATTTTGTTGAATATAACCACAGAAAAATTATCATATGTATTAGAGCTACAGGTATATAGAACTATTTTCTATGATACAAATATTTCGTATTCTATCATTTTCTGGCAATTTCCCAGGGTAATCTTTTATAATGACATTCCACATATTGTCACAGTAATTAATTTAGATCTTAATAAATTGTTAATGTATCTTAATAATGACGTCGTTTTAAATTTCTAAATCTAGAAAAAAAAACTCTTTTGTTAACATTTTCCGTAGCCTTCTTGCTACCAAATTCGTTCTTTGGTCTTATTGCCTCCAAGTATCCGTACTCGGCAGGAAAAAACTGCACTAGAAATAATTATTGTACGAAATATTATGGCGAATTCCACCCGTAAATAATATTTGCTAGTGTAGGGAATATCTTATTAGAGAAGTATATAAACATTAAACATAAAACAGTACATGCTACAAGCAAGAAGTTTGAGTCGAAACCCCATCACTTTGTCGAAAACTCAATTTTTAAGGTATCTCTGTAAACCACAGGATACAATGCCCACTAATTGATTGCCAAGGTAAATAAAATCTTGACAATTCCACTTATAACAAGTTTCAATTTCAGGCTCAATCTGAAACCTTTCAGGTAATCACGGTGAGTTTTCAGATCAAACGATCTAGATTAAATGTGGCCGGAAATTGCAAAGAACCGATTTCATTTTATAATTGCTGAGACTTTGTGCACACTTACTTATTCTAAAAGATTGGCGGCGGCTTAGGCTGCGCTAGCCTGGCTGCCTGAGCTAGGACAATTAATACAGAAAAAGATCGTTATTTTTTTAGGGATGTAATCCACTTCAAACTTCAATCATTAAATGCTGTAGAACGGGCAACAATAATAGCATTTTACCGACTTACAGATAATATTAATTTCATGATAAAACATGAGGGTGTACTATATGAAATATATTATAAACGAAATTATAATAAGAAATGTATGTTTTTTGCTAAAAACTATGTCCGTTGAAGAATAATGTAGTTCATAAATAGTATATGGATCTTCAATAGTAGGGGAGGCAGTGAATTTTTTTCATACATATTTACCCAATCACCGAACAGCGATAGATTTGTTCAGTTAGTGATTGTAAGCAACAAATTGTATATTCAATAGAGGAGATTGCCGATAGGTTGAGAGAGAAAAGCTTCAGGAAATAAAAATAAGATCCACTTATTTTTCCACTAATGAAATTGATTCTAGTGGCTAGATGGAGTACTAAAATTATGGCTGGTTACAGTCTGACTGATCTCTAATCATGAAAAATGTGTCTGGTAGGTGAAAAACTGAAAAAAAAATAAAAAAATAATGGCCCTCATTTTCGCAGGCCTGAAAATTTGTCAGATGACAATACGCATTACAAGAATATCTTAGAATACAATCTGGCGAAAATAGAAGACTACCAAAGCCTTGGCAGATTAGCCTGATGCTGGTCAAGTGCGCAAACTGAGCGCACTTTGATGCCATTTTATGATATTTTGAAATCATCATTACTCAGCCAAGAATTGCCGTAAAAAAACTCTTTAAGTACTCTAAAAATGTTAACAGCTTGGGATGTCTACCTTAAGATTCCTAAGTCGAAGATTTATTTCATAGATTTTCAAATTCGGAATCGAATCATGTGTTATAAAATTTTTGATAGGCTGTCTGACGAACTTTCAAAAACACATGAGATATTATTCAGAAAATGACGATGTTTTCACTATTTTGGAACTAATTATATAACTAGCTTTAACAACACTGAATGGATTTACAGGTAACAACTACTCAGAGAACTAATATTCCTACCTGTATTGAATTACACCTGCAAATCCGATAAGATAGCCATGGTCATTCACCAATACCTCCACCAGGTGTAGACTAGTTTCGAGCTGTTGGCTCTCATCAGTACACCGTAGGTAGAGGAATTAATGAATTAATGAATAACCAAAACTATCAACACAGTCAAGCAGACCAAGCAGTAGTGTGCAAGCGAGGGATAAGCAGATCCCTCTAGCGGTCAGTTGCTACTACTCATCAGACATTACTAAGTAATATCTTTTGACAAGCAGCGGCCTGCAATGCAGGCACCTAGAGCAGCGCCCCTAGCCAAAAGTAGGCTAAACTATATACTAAATTGATTTACAGGTAAGAACTACTCAGAGAACCTGTATTAAATTACACCTGTAAATCCGATAAGATAGCCATGGTCATTCACCAATACCTCCACCAGGTGTAGACTAGTTTCGAGCTGTTCCAACAACACCTCTAATACAGGGACAAAGTGCTGCCTCCTGACGTCACCATCCGGAGGCCTACGAGATACTCATGTTATTACGGGCTTTATGTAGTTATTTAGGTAGGTATGTCTGAAATCGTTTTAATGTAGTTTTGGAGATCAATAAAAAGATCAAACTAAACAAAGATATTACGGCATAAATCTATCGGAGTCTATGAAAAACACAGGTAAAGAATAATGTAAATGGTTAACTGTTTCGAAATACAGTCAAGATTACATGTGTCTAATTATTAGAGTCTAGATGGTTAATTGTTTTAAAAAAACTGAAAAGTATTTCGTGATTAAATTTAAACACAGGAGCAATATGAACAACTTCTTTAAAATTTGAACAAATGCTAGTAATCATAAATGTATACGCAGATTTCGCTAACGAATCGTTATTATTTATTGCAGCTCCTACCACATTACCACCTTTATAATCTAAATATGGATCAATGTGAATTTCATCCATTAGTAAACTAACATATTTGTCTTGATCTTTTAAATGTTTAAAGATTTTTTGTGCATATGTTAAAAAAGTTTTCTTCTCAACAATATGAGGATCAGTTAGAAAACCATTACAGACTCCTTTGATGGTTTCGGGATGGGGCAAAATTATAGGTCCACGATTTCGTAAATATCTATATGCATGAGGACTAATTGTATATAAAATTGAGCAAAAAACCATAGTGGTAGTGGAATATCTATAACGTTCTTTTGATAATATTCGCAATTTAAGTTGATCAGAAATAAATTAAATTCCTTGTGAAACATTTCTGTCCTCTATTTTTAAGTTTTTAAATACATTGGACATAAAGTTCACAACATGGTTAAGCTTTGACATGTCTGTATGTACCTATGTCTGAAAATGTATTTCATGTAATTTTGTAAGTTTTTCGTCTTTGCTTTTTCGATACGATATTTTTTTTGACAAGTATTTGGGACAGTTCGGAAATTTACTTGGTACGCTAGTTTCTTTTAACCGGGGTAAAACTAAAATAACTGAAACGCTCTCACCAGTTTTTGTATCCTGTTGGGAAATTTTGTAAATAAAATCTTCCTTTTCAAAGTGGCACTCACACACTCGGGAGTTGCCACTCGGCACAAAACTTTCACGTGGAATTGCAGAGGGCCATTTTCTGCGATACTCTTCGTCTCTGGGAAAACGACACACCCGAACTTTTCTACTGGTTTCGTAATTTCCTGTACAACCGGGAACACAACACTTTTGGGGCATTATGATATAATACCGCAACAAATAAACCTTTAAAAAAGATCAAGAATCGATTAGGAACTAGGCAAGCGCGCGAGCAATATCAATAACCCCTCTAGAGGTATTGTTGTTCTTATTGGCGCGTGGCGGCGTCCTATACTAAAACCCAAAACAAAACATCGTTAACAGGGTTACCAAATTACAATTGACACGAGAGTTGTTAGTTGCTTGCTTCTTAATGACTTTTTGCGGCCAATTTGATTTGATAATTGACTAATGAGAAAGCTATTTTATTTTGTTTACATTCTCATTTGTTTACATTCTAAGTACGGTACCACATATAGGCAGAGAAGCGTCGCACTGGAACACATTCTGGCATCGCCGCTTCGACTGACCTAGGCAAGCCTGTTGAATTAGCTTAGAGAGTATATTAGCCTCCATCTGGGTTAGGCCCCCAGAGCGTGACGTCAACATGATATTTAAAGTAAGCATTTGTCCTTATTAGAGGGGTTATTGGCTGTTGGCTCTCATCAGTACACCGTAGGTAGAGGAATTAATGAATGACCAAAACTATCAAAACAGTCAAGCAGACCAAGCAGTAGTGTGCAAGCGAGGGACCATGGCTATCTTATCGGATTTGCAGGTGTACCTAATTCCATACAGGTAGGAATATTAGTTCTCTGAGTAGTTGTTACCTGTAAATCCATTCAGTAGTAGTTTAGCCTACTTTTGGCTAGGGTCGCTGCTCTAGGTGCCTGCATTGCAGGCCGCTGCTTGTCAAAAGACATTACTTAGTAATGTCTGATGAGTAGTAGCAACTAACCGCTAGATGGGTCTGGTTATCCATCGCTTAACAACACTGTCTAGAACAACACTGTCTAGATTTGATTTTTGTGAATGGAACATTTGTTGCTGTTTCCCTAAATCGGTTATGAGTTTTTTAATTTTATCTTTAGTAAATTATATTGAGCGAAATGCTTGCTGGAGTAATGCCGCTTCATATTGTATTATTTTAAAAGAGAAATTGTTTCTTTGCATAACAAACAGATAGGTGCAAGATAAAAAAGTATTTATCAGTCTATTTGTCTTGAAATTGACGACATTCTGTGTCCACTTTCCGCTTCTTAAACTTCTTAAACCAGACATGTTTATAAAATTTCCATGAATATTTCCTGCGTCGTACACCGTACGCGAATATGCCATGAGAAATAATCAAACAGTTGTTAAGAAATAATGAGATGACATTCGCACTGAGCGCTTTAAATAATCCCCCAATAAGCAACTAGAATACTCTCGATCGTACGAGAGTGCTTCAAGTGCACGAGTGGCTTCCCGAATGTTTATCTGTTTGTCTCTTTCTAACGACTATTTCTAACTCGATCTGTGGCGTTCCACTGCGTACGCTTAATAATATTATTTATCGATTTGAATTGATATCGTTACTTGAATTTTCTGCATCTCTCGCGGGCCGGATTGAAGCTGATGGAGGGCCGGATCCGGGGGCCGGGGGTTGCCCATATTTGTGCTAAAGTAAAGAACGCATTAAAAAAGTACGCATATAGTAAAGTAAAGTAGTACATTATCAGTTAAAATGCGAAAACAATATTTGTGGAAAATAATATTGTAATAGTTGTTGTTTCATATTATAATATTGTATGTATAATATTGTAATATTTGTTGTTGTCTTACATTTAATTATCCTTCCAGGTGCCAGTATATGGATTTAAATTTTCGTAGGTATTGCGTTTAAGTATTACTTGGAATAAGTGTTAAGTTACGTCAAGAAATGAATAAATGTTTAATCTCGACTAGTGTAAACGATGTAAACGGGTATACACCGATTTTAATCTCTTGCATTTGAGTCCTTTTTTCCGTCAACTAATTGCAATATGAAATAAAAGTGAATCGGGTATTGCATTAAAGGGTAATTAGCACGATAAAATATTCTCCGAGAATAAGCTGCTTCAATACCATGCTGCTTTATAATGCCAATCTAAAAACAATGGAATAAAAATGGTGGTAGCATGAAAAGCGTTAATTAAGAAAAGCTTTTATACATCTTGATAATTAAAAGAGTCAAATGCAGACGTAAGCACCAATTTTGTGATTGGCTTATCGCGGGTAGATGTCATAGTGAGTATCACGTGTCTGTCCGGGCGTGATAAGAAATCCCCCGAGATCCTCGATGTTGTTGCTCCTGCATATTAAGGCCGAATTTACATTCACGGGAGGGAGAGCTAGCTTCATCCTATTATCTATATCTAATTGATTTGGGGTGTGGATGTTAGCTGGAAAAGAATTGTTACGTGTCTAGTGTGGAAACGGGGACAGAAGTCGTGTTATAAACCATATGTACGTGTTGTTCAATGTAATGAAACGTCAGTACATAAAGCTACAGTCACAATGTATGTAATTACATAAAAACATATGTATAACATATGATTTACACAAAGTCTGAATAAGTTCTACTTATTAGCCAAATAGTGCCATCAGTCTTTGGATCGTACAGACTATTGCGAACTAGAAAATGTTATAGAATCGGCTATTTCTTACTGCCAAAACATGTACCACTTTAGCTACAGTTAACCAAACATATCCATAATTACCATGATACCAGTAAAAACTTGTTAGTTGTATCATGCATAATTACAACATTACTTCTCAGCGACTAAATTTCGAGTTATCATTTTTATCTGCTATGTAGTCTATGGAATTGGTACATTTTACCTTGCATCAGATGAGGTAGTCCTAATTTTTTTATATGTTCTATGTGATGAAGTGGCAATGACAAATCCAAGTTTTCCACCTTCGAAAGCCCTTCGGATTATTGTTAAAAAACATTAAATTTTCGGACTCTTTTCAGTGTTTGTCACTGTTTAACACCAAGGACCCTTTTAAGTAGACTTTGCAATAAAATGAAAACAATTTGGTGTCGGTATCCCAAATAGTTTCTAAGATACAGATAAATTTTCCAAAAAGAAAGGAAATTTTAGAGTTTTAAACTTTTTGTCAATATTGACCACTATGGACCAATTTTACGGCAAAAGTCATCATATATGTTATTAAAGTACACTAAATTTGCAACAAAACGAAACTAATTTAGTTTATGTAGACCTGATAGTAGTAGGCAATTATTAGAAGGGTTGTCATAATTTTTTTTTTAAATATTTAAAATGTATCTAGTAATATGAAACACCTTATTGTATATAATGTACAGTACTGTGAGAGAAATTTTTATTACTCTACATCTATTTCTCTAAATCCACAGTACACCTTTTGGGGGCAGCTTGCTTCGGTAGCATTTCTTCTTCGACCTTCTTAATCAGGCTGAAATAGTCATCTGAAGGTGAATGAATATGTCATCAATGTCGCACACATCCGGTCTGGTATATAATCGCAAGATCGGCCGCTGCAATGGTTGCAAACAGCCACGCATGTGGGTCCTGCTTTCCTGTAACCACAACAGCTTACCCCTTCCGTAACCTTCAACAGTATGAGTAGACATAAATAAAATGGTCTGAAGCAGAAATAAAATCAATACTGGCAACAACTTCTTTTCACCTGGTGGTATGTTCGCAGAGAGTGAAATCTTGCAGCATCACTGGTTGGAGGCAACCTGGCGATATTCATGTTGGACCTATAGCTGCAGCCCTTGTGCAAATTTTGGGATTGACTGTTGCCTTCATACAGTGAAACGAGGAAGCTGTCTCCTGCTTCGCCGACCTGAACAGGTGTGGGCATTGGGGTGTTTTGTTCGTTGTCGCCGTTTTTTCGATAGAAATTTTATTTTTACTTGGCCAAAAAGTGCCGAGGCCCTATATATGACAAGCACTGAATGCGGGATGGAACAGGGCCATTCACGGTTGTGCTTGGTGCGTGAATGAATTGGTCAAGTAGGTGATATCTGGGTTTTTTCCTCTCCCACATTTTTGAAAGATACTATTGTTCTTTGTTCTGTTTGTTGAAAGGATGTGGTTGATTAACAATTCATATTTTAAGCGTTTAGAAAAATCTACATAGACCAAATTGGTCTGGTTTCGTTGAAAATTTAGTATACTTTCATAATTTATATGATGACTTTTGCCGTAAAATGGGTCCTTAGTGGTCAATATTGATGAAAAAAATTTTTTGGGAAATTGGAAATTGGGAATTGTGCAAATCTTTGGCCAGCTGTAAGTATTGATAGCTAAATTAAGTGAATATAGTATAAATAATATATAATAAGATCATATTTCGCTACCCTTTGTGAAAATGACGTCTATCTTTCTCACAGCTGCCAACAATACATAATTAGTCGTTCTTAATTTTAATAATGTATGTCTTGGAGACATGGATGCCACTTTGAAAATTGGAATACCTGTCTTTTTCACGTCATGTATTTTTTTATTTCAAATTTGGAAAACGACATGTTTTCAATAGTGTAAAACAATTTTTATTTATAGCAAATTATATTTGAAATACGAGTTTTCCCCATTTGTTGCTCTTAATTCATAGTAAATTTGAATTATTTAGACAAAATATCCTTTCAAAGTGTCGACTGCGATGTCAGCGGAAGTTAGAGCCCCGAGAGCATTTGCAACACATCTAGGTACATCGTATATATACAACTCTGCCGGATACTATGTCGGTATTCATCAATTTATAAACAATCCATTAATTACTTAACCATGACAATATAAACATTAATTGTTGCCACAAAGACCACCGTGTATGGTGTATTTGTTTATTACTGACCTTTCTCGTATGCACGATGCACGATAATGTCTTTCGCACTTTTCAAACTTTTCTCTACATTTAAAATTTAACAAATAGCAATTTTTGAACTTCCTCTATCGTACATTACTTGATATGCATATAATGTATTATACTTACGACGTTTTAAAATTATATTAATTTTGTAATAAAATTATTTTGACGTTAACTGTCACTACGCAATACATTTTAATTTACCAATTCAAAGTGCTACAAGGTAAGGTAAAATATGTATTGTATAATAGTAGAACTTACCTTTCAAATATCGAAACAGTTCAAGAAATTAATTACTATTTGATACACACTGAAATAGTTTTATATATTCATCATATTATTATACCAACGCAACGTATAAAAGTGGATGCGAATAATACCATTTGCAAGCACAATGTGGGGCTACCCGTACACGTGCACATAGTGTATATACATGTGATTTTAATAATATCTAATTCCTGTTAAGTGAAAAAATATGTAGCTCAACAACAATAATTATCGGGAAGCTGAGAAGAAAATATATATTATGTATTACGATCTTATGGAATTTCAATTGATTCACAATAATCTATAATTATAATAATCATGACCACTCCTGCAAAAGCGGCTACTGCTAATGCATTTATAATATTTCGCACGTAATTATATGAATTACCGAAAAGTTATTGGTTATTTGTAACATCCGGAAAGCATTAACGTCTAAACATGCACATGGCAATGACAATAGTCGGTATTAAATAAAGTGTCAAATAAAAAATAACCTTAATTATTATCGCATACTTCACGCGACACAATGGATATAACACGAATTATGGAAATATAATAATTCCACAACTAATGCTACAATGTACATGTTCATATTATAAAGAACACATCAAAATAATACACTTTATTTAGCACCGTTAAACAGATCTCTGTGATTAATCTGTCTCAGTGACATTTTTAAAGTTAAACTAAAATACTGAAATATACTGAAATATAATATATATATATATATATATATATATATATATATATATATATATATATATATATATATATATATATATATATATATATATATATATATATATATATATATATATATATATATATATATATATATATATATATGCATATATAATTGTTCAAAACAGTAAGTAAATATTTTACATGAAGTTGTTACAACATAATTTGTGATGGTAGAGAGAGACAATGATGGAAAGAAATAGTTAATAAAATAGTTATAATGCTAATGGTGTTGAGGATACTTACTTTAATTATGTAACTTATATTCTATTTTGTAGATTTTCTGTTGCCATTTCACGATGCCAGTGAATAATTAAAATTTATATTATTTATTTGTATGTGTCAATTTTATAATTATATAGATAAAATGAATATCTTATATAGTTTTCTTACTTTAAATTTTAAATTAGAGCATGGAAACACTTCACCTCAACTTGAGTTCAAAATAGAATTATAAAATCAAATTGGTACTATATGCTTTTTAAATTATAAATTTAATTTTATGCTCAAGAAATGAAATGTATATATATATATATATATATATATATATATATATATATATATATATATATATATATATATATATATATATATATATATAGATATATATATATATATATATATATATATATATATATATATATATATATATATATATATATATATATATATATATATATATATATATATATACATATATAAATATATATATATATATATATATATATATATATATATATATATATATATATATATATATATATATATATATATATATATATATATATATATATATATATATATTATACTTTGAGGTGATTCAATGATTTAATGATTGAACAAAAAACAAAAAATAAGCTTAGTCTACCCTGAGACAACCTATCATACCTTAGATTACTAAAAACATGGGATATCAAATCCTTAATGTACAATGTGAGATATATTTAGAAATACGCAATATTGTTATCTATTATAACAATAATTATTATAAAAAAGTTGTGGTTGGTTTGGAAAATCCTTATATGGATCCTAATCCTACCACAATTACTTGTCACTTGTCATAATTACACTGTCATGCTCATATTTCAATAATTAACTTGAGTTTTACTATATAAATTCTTAATTTTCTCAGAGAGATATTTGAACGTGACTGCCGTTTTTAAGTGCCTTTTCAAACTCCTAGCATTATTATTGATTGTTAAGGAAGTCTCTTCACAGAAACAAACAAACACTTCGTTAGTTACTCGTATTTCCATATACATTGTAGTTAACGTCAACAAATAACGTAATGTTATTATTTATGCTTTTTATACTTTCACTATATATTATGATTTAAAAAAGTGCACATAGTAATTTTTGCAATCTTTGAATAGTTATACACGCTTGATTTTAACTACGGACACATATTACCATTTTACCTACCAACATAAATTATTATTATTAGTCATAGTCATTTTAAATAAATAGTCATTTTAATTTTAAATATCTACTTGTTAACACTAATGTCAAACAAAAATTTGTTATAAATTAAGTAAATCAAAATTTGTCAAATATATCTTTCACTTGTTTCCACGAATAGTGGCAAATAAAATCTGACATAAAAGTTCTTCAATTTTGGTCTCAGGGATTCTAAAATGTATAATATCGATTTACTTCAACTTTTAAGGGCATTTCTGAGTAACTAAAAATATATAGTTTTTTTAATCTTGACATCAATAATAATAAGTGACACTGAGTTTAATTAATACTGGTGACTTCTTTAAAGTTGTACCTGATTGATGGTGGAATTGCATTCTTAAAATATGAGTACAAGTTTATTAATATACGACAAAACGGCCCCAATATGTTTGTATCGTTCTGCGCTTCCTGCCGGGCTTTCAGATGTTGCACTTGCAATATATATCTTTGGTCATTCTAAACTAAAATAATGAAGATATTTTACATAACCTATATTACTTGTTGAACTTAATTTTATTACACAGTGGGTTTTACTGAATATGCAGGGTAAATAATCGCTGTTTGCCTTAACACATTTGCCGTGATTATATTTTCACATGAATTTTACGATTCCTACACATTGAAAATATGATTGAAAATATGCCTTCTAGATTTTTAGGCTTATTAATGCTGGTTTTGGACAAACATATTTTTAAAATCACATTTTATAATATGGTTTTCCATTTTCCACTAATTTTTAAATTTATAAGCACGATTGAGTGTTAAATATCATTTATTAATACTGCACAGCGCTACGGCAATAATACCTACACAAAATATATCCTGCCTTTAGGTCAAACTTCAACCGATAGTGGGTACACTGGCGCTGATGCAAGTTACGCGCACGCTCTCTATAAAGAGCACGTGTTACAAGCAAATCAATGTTTTAGAAAAGCGCCGCCGCGAGCGCTGGAGTCGCTGACCTTGCTAGCCACGCCTACATGCACATGTCCAATTATAGGAATCTGTACAAATTATCCGATTACTCTAGCAATGCTGTGTTTCGACTAGATCTCATCTACTTGAAAGTACCTGAACTAATATATTCTAAATAATTTATAAAATGGTAGTGATATTTTCAAAATGTTTGGGTATTATCAGGTAATTTTCAGTTGCAGATGATTTTAGCTTTTATATCTAATATATGAGGCCTGATATTTTAAGAATATTGTTCCTGTAGTTTGATTTAACAATAATAATAATAAATAATAAAACAATATAGGTACAACTAACTGGACTACAGTTCCAATACGAATACAACTTTAATTTCAAACAAATCCATTTTTCCAAAGTGACAATAGATTTTCCACAATAACATATTGTCATCGACACAATGAGATTTAAATCAGTGTTTACACAGCGTTAAACACAGGCAGCTTCCTTTCATGTGCCAGTCCGATTTCAAACGCATTTACATCATCATCGATATTAATTTCACCATGCCTGAAACTGAGCATATTAAACGTCCCATGAACGCTTTCATGGTGTGGTCCAGAATAAGGAGGAAGAGGATTTCTCATGATTATCCCAGATTGCACAACTCAGAGATATCTAAGCTACTAGGAGCCGAGTGGAAATTGTTGACTGAGGCTGAGAAGAGGCCGTTCATTGATGAAGCGAAACGTCTTAGGAGTCAGCATATGCTAGAACACCCCCATTATAAGTACCGACCTAGAAGAAAACCGAAGTTTGAAAGAGAGGCACAGAGGAACGCTGGACATGTGTCAGGATATAGCGACACCGTTCAGTTGGCGATAAATAGGAGTTTTTATGGGCAAAACGTCGTTAAAGGTGAGTTTAAAAAAGAAAAATATATAGATATATAAATAATACAATATATGTATATTCTAAGTATAATCTATTTAGGTCTGCATAATATTATGAAAAGTATTACTTGAATAACCGCATATGAAAAATATGTTCGTATTGAATTCAATGTTTTTAACAAAAAACAAAACCGACTTCAAAAAAAATCTATTGTAAATAACTGCACTTAAAAGTAATAAATAGTTAGGTACGTTATTCATTCTTACTTAGAATACAATAAATTTGTTAGGCTAATAATACCTACACAATTATTGTTATTTTTGGGGTCGGTGCCAGCCAAGGTTTACAAACGTACAACGAAGTAGCGTAGGTATAATAATACATCTCTAATTGTATTCGACTAGAAGTTTGAATTTAGGTTTATTTGTAATTGTGGTGTCGCTTTCGGCAATTGCAAGTGAACACGTTAGTTAACCTTGGCTGGCACCGAGTCCAAAAATAATAATAATTGTGTACCTATTATTGGTCTAATAAATTGATTATATTCTTCTGTATAAGTAAGAATGAATAAGGTAATTATGTATTACTTTTTAGTGCAGTTTTTTAGAATAGATATTTTTGAAGTCGGTTTTGTTTTTTGGTAAAAATATTTTATTTCTTGCTTTTCATTTAATATTGCGTTTTATATGTTAACAAATACGAATATTGGTAGGCCTACTAAACGCGCTGATTTTATGGGGAAGCGCCGTTTAAGCGAGAAGAGCGAAGAAATGTAAAAACGATTATCTCAAACTAGGAAATCAACATCCAAGGCAATTTTAAAAGAGAGCCAATTGCGTAAAAAGAGACTCTCCAAAATGCTGGCTAATAATAGAAAAAACATTAAACTGTGAAAACATCAAAAGACGTGCCCACCGTCTCAGTTTAATTCGCGAGCGTCTTTCCAATGAAACGCAAAATCAACGTGCCCACCGTATCAACTTGATTCACGAGCGTCTATCCAGTAAGACGGAGGAGCAACGTACTCACCATTTTAGCTTGATTCGCTAGCGTCTATCTAATGTGACGGAAGAGCAACATACTGACCGTCTCTAAGTAGTTACTTTAATATATTCTACAAGACTTTACGCATGTTGAAGTTTAACATCTTCTAGATAAATGTATGACTAATGCCTTTATATATCAATATGTTCAAGGAGAACAATTATAAATAGTAGACTAGGTAGTCGTTTTCTATGAATGTAAGTTCTCTGTCAAAACTAATGTCACATAAAAGTGTCACTGTGAGAATGGTAGGTGTTGATGGTAAATTCAAGTATAAACTACGAATTAAATACGAAACTGATGACAGGAAATGTACTTAAAATGAGGACTAAATTGTATTGCCGATGCCAATATTTCCATAACAAGAACAGGGGCGTATTAAAATCAATTTTTCCGGATGTGAAACCGGTAAAAAAGTATTTTTTTTTTCTCCTAAACCGTTGGACGTACGTATTCTTTACATAAAAGTATAATGATCGAAATGCCCGTCTGCAAAGATAAGCAGGGATATATAAATTTTTGAAGGAAAACATACCGATTTTCGAGCAGTATATTTTTAAATTTATACAATATTACATAACGTTCTTAGACGACTAAAAGTGGTCGTTTATCAAACGAGGTGGGCGTTTCATTGCCGACATAAAATATACGATATATAGGACGAGGACGTAGTAACTATTTTTTTTAGGTAATAATTAAAGGTAACAATTTATTTAAGGTACAAAAAAATTAAAATTGAAAAAAATTGCCAAGAAGATCGGAAACATAAGACGTACCAGGTATCTAAATTTGTTCAGATTTTTATCTCGAAATTTACAGAAAATCCACTTTTTTGGAGAATTTTTTCTATAAGAAATCAATTTCGGATTTCTGAGCTAACAAACCACAAAAATACAACCGAATTGAGAATCACCCCCTTTTTTTGATGTCGGTTAAAAATAGCCTAATTCTGCAAAGTAATTAGTATAGGTTGAATAGATAGTAATATTATACGCTTCACAACCATCTGTTTGAAGCGACATGTCGCCACCTAGCGAGTGAAATTTTTAACTCCTAGTCTTTCGTCTCCAATGTGAAATGGTGTATAAGTTACAATGCGCTGAAATTCATTTTGGGGCATAAAAACATGATGAAAATAGAGTATATAAAAACTTTTTTGGAGTAGTAGGTAGCCACTTCTTTTTTTCGCTGAAAAGGTATACCCGCATACCTGCATACCTGCATACCAGCATACATGCAAACCTACATACCACATACCTGCGTATGAGCATCTATAGCTTTGAAAATACATTGTGTCATACATGTGGATATGCCTAAATTTACACCAAAATATCTTAAATTCCCATAGTTCACCATAACCATAAGACACCATAAGTCGATATTTTAATAATTTGTGGACAATGTGGTAAAAATGCTGCGAAAACCTAACGTGTCTATCAAGAAGAACATCCTAATCGACGATACCATCCATTGAAGCAATACATAACTTCCAATAAGATGTATGAAGAGCCTCATGTGCAACAAGACAAGTTTATTGTCAGTGAGGCGGTGGAATTTAACGTTTTAGCATTCGTGAATCTGAACCCCACAGCATCCACAAGCGAAATCAGCCACGAACTGGATATTAGCCAGGAATCACCTATATTAAAAAAGCACGGGTTTCGCTCTTTCAAATACCAATTACACCAGCATTTGTACATCGGCGATTTGGACCGAAGATAGGAGTACTATAAGGTTTATGCGTAAAAATAATAACAACAACGATTTGGAATTTTCAATCATGTATTCAGATGAATCCAGGTTTACCAATAATGGTATATTTAACAGGCAGAACAGTAGCACTGATCGCTGGAAATCCAGCATAAAATGAACCAAGGGAATTTCCGTAAATCTTTCTGTAAATCAGAAACAAAAATTATAATGTACACTTCTTTGATTTTTTATAAATATTACAAAAATAATTATAGGTCCGTCACGGCACACTACATAAAAATTAAAATGAACTCTAATTAAAATTAACATTCGAAATGGTGTAAACAGAGAAGGAATATGGAACAGTTGTATGCAGAATCACCTCTAGATTCCAAAAATGTAAAAATATACAGGGCCTAATATTTAAAAATCAAAGGTTCGGCTACTTCCGGGAAAACCGGATGTCGTACAAATTTCAAGAGTAGATGAATTATTATATCCTCATAACTGCGACGCATGCCAAGTTTTATCTTGATCAGTTAACAAATACATAAATGACAGCCGGAAAATTACCTCGTTGACATGCACCCTATGTATATAATTCGTAAAATTGTATCTTAATTGTTATAATAAGAATAACACCGAGTTAAGTTTCATAATTCGCCCCCCGTTAGGATGGTATATTTGAGCAAGACTTGAAATTGGAATGATCGGGTTTTCTTATTTTCGTACGGTGCTGGCGCTGTGTATGTATCTGAACTAAGTCGTTTACCTGCCCTGCAACAGTTAGTCTCATTTATGCCAAATATGAGTCTGAGAAGATGACTCTTAGTTTAGTCTGAGCCACAGATTATAATTTGTTATTTTTAGACAGTTCCAAACGTTTAAGATATATATATATATATATATATATATATATATATATATATATATATATATATATATATATATATATATATATATATATATATATATATATATATATATATATATATATATATATATATATATTATTATAGCTGTATTACTAAAGCTGTATTACTAAACTTATAGCTGTATTACTAAATATCGACCGCCATATTCCAAGATGCAAGTGCAATATGTAGTTTTGGTAATAATTATATCTATTTACGAAACACTTAGAGTCACAAGAAACACATAAATACAAACACATGTCTTAGAATATTTGATTGATTATTTGAATATTTGATAAAATAGATAATTTGATTTGTAAATTTATACCTAGAGTTCTATAATTCTGATACATCATGTATGAAATTAACTGCCCATGTATGTAATTAAGCATCTCAATAAGAAGGCATTGGTCGACCTTTATAAATACTACATGATCCACTGTAAATAATTACCCGGGTGTTTTATTTTGCAGAAGCATTACCACTAGTGCCATATTCTATCCACCCACCATCAGACCAGAAACAAACTTTGGTGAATTCGTCGTACCCCTTGTCAATTGCTATCACTACGCCATCAGAGAGGATGTCCTTGTCATACCACCAAGATCAGTTACAGCAACTGCAACCTCGTCAAGGGCAAGAAGAGACAACAAATTCTGAAGGTGCTGGTCACCAAGAATACGGACAAAATTTACCCACATTGCCACCATACACTTCACTACCGGGTGGTTTCCATCATAGAGCTTTACTAAGAGCTGCTTCTATTTACGCTTACCACGATTTCGCTTCTAATAGTACACTACCCATGTATTTTCCACAGATTTAATACTGATGCACAACTTATGTGGAACATATTTTAAGAATTAATTTAAATATGAGATATTTAACCTGTTGATGTGTAAGGTCAATAGTTTTAAATGCATGTGGGAGATAATGTCATTAGATTTTTATAATGGGGACACTTTGTGTGCCGTGATATCACTATTGATATGCGTATACCTAATATTGCACGTGGAAAAATTTGTATAACATTGGAAAATTATATGCTTTCTCTGCGACTATGATAAAGTACTTTGTTTAACTGGTGCCGCAGGACAACGGCCATAACTTACTGATATTGGCGATATTTGGATACTAGCAGAACTGATATTGCCTATAGTTTTAATAACTATTCATATAAATTAAATTCGTGCATATTTTTACGGTCTTATTAAGCTGTTTTAATGTTTATTAATCAAAAAAAAATAAACATACACCTATAAAAGCTTTCACATGCTTTAATGTTCACTGCATGTAAATACTTGGCATATTAAGAATAATTATTTTGTTTTAACTTGATGTGTTTTAGCCACTACCTCTACAGTCACTCTCAAAATTTAAAACCACGATATTAACAATCTAAATGACACAACTTGTAATTTTGTATAAGGTAAGGATAAGGATAGTGGGTTCAGTTATCAGTGTAACATTCTATTTGGTGTAGTTAAACAATAGACCTGCAATAAGTGATTTGTTCATTTGTAGACAATAATATGTTCTTCTAACCCTATTTAATAATAATTACAGCTATTTATATAGCAAAAGGGAGGAGCCACCTATTAATTAACTGCAAATGAAATTTCAAATCCAGCAAGACACCACTGATTATGAGTGATGTGTTCACTTATAACAGCAACTTATGTTTGGAATTCTATTTTTACTTGCAGGCAATGATTAAGATACCTATATGACTATTAAATAAGTAATTGAGACAAGTAATTTAATAAGCAATAAAGATTAATGTTGCTAATTTAGTGTTTTTTTCCGGTACTTATATAGGTATCGGTTACTATTTGTTCTATTAACGTGTTATAGGTTCTGTAGAGTGTTATTTATATAGAGTTCTTTACTATACTTTTAATATAATATTTTAAATAATTAAAATGAGATTTTTCATATTGGTAAGTAAAAGTTATAGTATGGGAAGCAGTGCATTTTTTAGGTACTTATTTTCCCAGCCAGCGAAAATTGATAGGACTATTCAGTTAGTTATTCTCAACAACAATTTAAATATTCAATGTGGGGATTTTCTGGTGCGTTCATATATGAAAACACAAATGCCAATCGCATATTTTCCCACTAATGGAAATAGCTTTAGTGGTTAAGTCGAATATTAAAAGTAAGTCTCGTTGAACAGTTTTTCTGATCTGTAGTCATGGAAAACCTGTCTGGTAGGTGGAAAACTGGAAAATATTTGAAAAATAATTGCCTTCATTTTGGTAGTTCTGAAAATTTCTCAGATGACGTTTGTATTATAACATTGTATTAAAATACAATCTGGCAATAATAGGAGACGAATAAAACTAACAGGTCAAATCACCCCCACAGAACCCAATAGGGTCAGGTCAGAGATATACGATCGAGATACGAATAAAACCAACATGTAAAATTATCACCACAGAGACCATGCCGTAGGGTCAGGTCAGACAAATGTCACCAAGTCACGAATAAAACCAACATGTCAAATCACCGCTCTAGAACCCCGTATAGTCAGATTTACTTGAATCTTTTAAACTAACTTCTTACTACCGCTTACTTGTTCAGAATGGATACACTATATTATAATGATCAGGGTAATCTGAGAAAAGCACTAGATTTTGTTAATGTTAGTATGATTGTCATTCGTTAAAAGTCCTTAAAGTTCAATTAATTATCAAAATATTTTAGTGATACAAATCAAAGGGTCACAACCTTTAGTTACGGGGATAGTGGTCGAGCGGTTTAGTGCCCCAACTGCTTTGCAACTTGATAGCCTAGCAGCAAGTTGGTTAAACTCCACGCTGGTGTGAAATCAATATTCATTAATTTATCCCTTTGATCTAACATATTTTTTAACCTTAATCTAAAAACAATTGTATCATTTAAATAAACTTGGGTACCATGGTAATTTGTACGAATCTTTAGCTGTTCAAATAAGTCTCTGCCTAAAATTGCAAAAAACTTGCTTATATTATCTATTATGTAATAAAAATTTTCAAATGCTGTAGGTATAGTTTGTAACATCGAAATATGAGACATAAAAACCTGAACAAAAAACCCTTATTATATCGATCACTTCACACCTGATACCGAATTTTTAACAGCGTTATCAAGTATAACCGATTTTCAGGAATTTACAGGAAAAACAAATGATTTTATATACATCGCCCATCACATTATGACATTATCATGAAGTATAACAAAATATTGATCACACTATATACCTTTCGTCATATCATAAACAATTGGTAGGTGAATGTGATGCAGAATAAGAATGTTTTTCTTTCAAATATTTGTTTCCCATTCAGATATTATGGATCCATTTTACACGTTCCTCGGCCGTGTCACATCGGCATCATTGGCATTCATTGGATACCTAAATTGCCTAATAACATAGAACTTTTTGTGGTAAAGGACCCCACTTTACCACAAAACAATAATTCTTGAAATAGAAGTGATACAGTTATTCTTTAATTTAGTGTATTGTATGGGTTTTGTGTTAAAATTGATTAGTTATTAGTATTCTATCAAAACATAACAACTTGTTGAATGATTTTAAAGCGCCATTATAGGGACTATTTTAGATTGGTGTAAGAAAAGTTATACTGCCCTGATCTCCCATTGCGGCAACTGTGGGTATTCTTTGAAAATTTTTTGTCTCATATTTCGATGTTACAAACTATAGGTACCTTCTTGTTCATTTTTTAGAGTTACGTTGTCTCCTATACTTTCTATCATAATTAGGCCTGATCAGAAGGAGACGTTAATCCCTTAGCAATTTTATTTAAGAGTACCTAAACTAGATTTTGCACCGGTGTCTTCTAAGCTTTACTATGTTAATTTTTTTTACTGGAAACACAAGCATTATAATTTAGTGTGATCTAAAATGAATTGATCCAACATTGGAGCGTAATAAGCACCAATTTCCGTGACATTTTTTATTAAAAACATTTTGTCACTTCCATATATTCTATTATGATATAAGAGAAGCCATTTTTTAACTAAAATTAAAATGACATCATTTTCTAAATCACTGCCCAAGTATGTTAATTGTCCACCCTGTACATCGATCTTAGTGCAAATGCAAGGCATAGATCTGATTTAATATTTAAGGCTATTTGTATTCATAGTGGTCTAAAACGTACCTACTTCGAGTATTTAAATTTATTCATCCGTCTGAATGAGAGGCGCACCGCTCAAATTAATTAAGACCTACTTCAGGACTATTTAAAGCTATAAAGTCATCGTACAATTCATGCGACATTATTTATAGGTATTACACAATGTCATAAAAAATGGATACATTTCTTCAACTCAATAGAAGAAAAATACCCTACATTTATCTGTCACAACCCGGGCACTGTCTTAATTACAGAAGTGTCTTATTCGCCATAAAACGGAGCCATAAATTTATCATACTCTGGCTTAATCAATCTGCAAATATTCGGTCTTGATCAGATATTTAATGCTTTGTTTATTTAATACGGCCCACAATTGAGTATAATATCAACGGTATAATAAAATATAATGGCTTTTCATTACTATATTAAACTTGGGAATACTTTATTGTTGGTATAAAATGGGATATTGTATCATGTGTAAGAAAATATTGCCTTAGTTTGTTTCGGAAAAAATATGAGTTCAACATTGCCCTAACATCAGTAACAATAATAATACATAATAATTGAGAAACTGTTTAGTGCTTTTCTAGAAATACTTCTATTCTGAGATTCATAATTTTGTACCTACCTAATAGAAAAGTTGAATACAAATATGAAGGAATACAAGACATGCGAAGAGTTTTCATCTGTCGTTATTTATACAGGGTGTTCCAGAGTTACATCCAATGCAAATATATTATAAAAAATATTTAGAAAGCTTCTTGGCCTGGAGAAAATTAAGAACGGAATCGTTTTTCCCGCCCCATATCTTTTACAAGTCGATTTTTTTAAAAAATTTTTGGAAAAAATTGAGTTTCACACTTTCATTTTCACATGCTGTATCTCCGTTACATTAATTTTTGACTAACGTAAGTTGTGCCAATCGCCAATATTTTCATGTTAGAAGTCTGCTGTTGCGCTGGGCCCCACTAATTTTGGAACACACTGTATATATGTCACTGATAATACAATTGAATATTAAATTAAATAACGTTTTGTGATTTTATTTTTAATTGCCGTCTTTTAGTTTTAATTACCGTAAATTTCTTTGCATTATTTATTTATTTTTAGAGGGTTTATCATGGGATGGTAGCAGTAACACGACTGATTATATTACTTTATAAGATACTATATTATGTTATAATATAGTATATTAGGTATAATATAGTAATGTATTGTAATATATATTATATTATAATATTATATACTATACTATATTATATTATAAGGGTATTTTATTTATGACATATTTGACATAGGCAAAAATGCCAATTTTTTTCAAAAAACTGTTATTACATAATCTATTATGAGATAATCAAAGTGTAATAGTTTTAAGTGAAATTAAATAAATTAAATATTATGATTTAATCTGATTGACCAGATCAAAATAACAAGTTAAATAAGATACATCCGTAGAAACTACAAATAATAAAAACGTAGGTTTTGTCGCAGGATAGGAATTAGGTTCCAGGATTTTGTTTATTTTCATTAACCATATCTGATAATAATATCGATGGTCTAGTGCACAAATGTTGTAAGTGCATTTTTCAGCAAAAGTGAGTTAAACACACTAACATATAGTTTCAGACAAGAATTTTCTTATGCACACAAGTGGTAAGTAAAATATTTAAATTAGTTGATACCAGCGCCATCTTTCAATTGTGTTAAGTACTTCTAGACTACAGAATTCTACTCCACATGTTGTAAGCGTACTTAACACATGTGTGCTCTGGATTAAATAGCATTAACTGCATTTACCACATTTGTGTCCAGTAAAAAGTGAGGTTAAATCCCGGTTATTGTTGCTTTTAATTCTTATTGTTGCTGCTAGTATTTCTACTCAATGTAAACAGAACAATACATTTCAAACTGATTATTCAGCCAAGATATGCATTTTATCACACCAAATCATTGTACCAAAGCGTTTAGATGTTATCGTTGCAAATAAGAAACCTGACGAACTATCTGAAGGGAGTAGACAGCCGCTCTTGTTTTCCGTTGAAGGTAATGGTTAGGAATTAATTTGATCTAAACTATTTTTTTTGCAATTTTTTTTAGAAGCATGTGAACAAAGAAGTAGCCAAGTTGCTGTGCCAGATCCCTCTGTTTTTGAAGAGGGTGCAGAGCCTGAAGAACTTAGTGAACCTTATCAACATTCGTCAAGTTCTTATCATCCCTCTTCGGATAGTAATGATTCCTCGGCTGATTCCGACAACGAACTACTTGCGAATGTTGCGAGGAGAATACAAGCTAAAAAAATTCCTAGTAATACCAAAAATAAGAAAAAAAGGAAACGAAAGGCGGATAGAATAAATTGGCACCGATCTGTTGTTAAGAAATTAAGATTAAGTGGGAAACAGTATGTAAATCGAAGATGGAAAACAATACCAAATAAAAAACCCAAGAATGTCGATTGCACCAAATGCAGATATAAATGTAGTGAACATTAATTGTCACAAGCCGATAGAGAGGCACTGTGTCAAGAGTATTATAATCTGGCTGATGATGTTCACCAGAAAATTTATTTGACATCGTTAATACAAAAGGTGTCAGTTGCTAGAAAACTAGACAATCCAAAATCTAAAAATCGAAAGACATCCCGAGTTTATTACTGAAAAAACTCTGCAGGTGAAACCCACAGAGTGTTTAAAATTTTTTTGTAGTACATTTGCGATTTCTCATAGGGTAGTCGAAAACTGTGCAAATAACATGAGTGGAAATGGCCTTTATGTTGTACGTGATAAGAGAATTGGTATCCAACCACCAAATGCCACTCCTTCGGAAACCATACAATTAGTGAAGGAGCACATTTACTCGTTCCCTAGAATAGAATCACATTATTGTAGGCGTGATTCACAGAAGCATTACTTATCACCTGATCTCAATATTTCTAAAATGTATATATTGTATAAAGACGACTTTTGTGTGCAAAAGAATGTACAAGGTATATCACTTTTTGTTTACCAAAAACACGAATATGATCTACGGTTGGATTTTTACAAACCTAAGAAAGATCAATGTTCTCTATGCAACTCATACAACATTGCCAAAGATAAAGGGCTTTTACAAGAAGATTACAACAATCACAAGCAACGCGAAAAAGAAGCTATGCAGATGAAAGCAGATGATAAACAAAGATCACAGTCAGAAAATGGCAAATCTTTTAGGTCAATATCTTTTGATTTGCAAGCAATTTTGTCCATTCCTCACGCAGGCGATAATCAAATCTATTATAAACACAAATTAAATGTTTATAATTTCACCATTTATGATGCATCCAATTCTGATGGGCACTGTTTTGTTTGGGACCAAACACATGGAAACAAGGGCAGTGTTGAAATTGGCAGTTGTTTGTTGAAATACCTGCTGAACTTACCGGAAACCGTTACACACGTGGCATCATTTTCTGATATTTGCAGTGGGCAGAATCGTAATAAATTTGTTGCCGCGGCTATGTTATATGCTGTTAATAATATCGATAATTTGAAGATTATTGACCTAAAATTTATGGAGACTGGACACTCATACTTAGAGGCAGACTCGATTCACTCCACGATAGAGAGGGCTAAACGTCATAAGAAAATTTATTCTACCCGCGAATGGTGTTTATTAATTTCGACGGCCAGGTTGAAACCTAGGGAATATTCTGTTACTAATATGAAGTTCACTGATTTTTTTGATTTGCAAAAACTCGTACAAGATACTGTATTTAACACAATACTAAATACAAATAAAGACAAAGTCAATTGGCTTAGAATCAAGTGGCTTCGTTTCCAGAAGGAAATGCCTAACATTATACAATACAAGTAGTCTCTCTCCGAAGAGAACTTCTTTGAAATAGATATTACAAACAAACGCCGACTGGGGTGAAAAAAGAAATGGAAATCGGTCACTTTAAATACAAAATATACATCGCGTTTACCAGTTTCCCAAAAAAAGAAAAAGGACCTGCTGTTTCTTTTAGAAAAGAAAATTATCCCAGACGATTATGCAAACTTTATAAGAAGTAAGAAACGAAAAAACTTTGTAAGAAATTCCAGAAACGAAAAAACCAGTCGTTCTAGATGAAACTTACCTGGAAGATAGTGATTATGAACCAGAATAATGTTTAAAATTGTTTTCATTTAAATTTGTTTATTGACATAAAAGTTCAAAATAATTGATGTGTCTTTTTTCGCAAAGAATTGTATTACGCCAAATGTGGTAAGTACCTACAAGTTTTTTAGTTAACTTTTCCAAATCTTTAATACTGTATAATCAAATATCACAAATTACCATTTTCACGCTTAAGCCTAATTGAATAAAGCACCTTTGATGTCCAAAAACATTAGTGTGGATTATGGCGGACTAGTAAACTTAAAATTTTAAATAACTCTAAACATATATTTTTGAACTTACAACATTTGTGTACTAGACCATCGATATGCAATCAACTTTTTCTTTCTTGTTTTGAAAATTTCAGGGAATAATTTAAAAACTAATATAATTTGAGCTTCACTAAAATTTAATGGTTTTAATCAAATTTTGCATACAATAAAAATCAACTATGATGAGTCATTAACTTCATCTTACTCTCATTAACTTCAAATAATCTCTTAAAGAAATTTATATTTGCACCTCCTCTATGACTTCAGAGTGTTCATGACTAAAATATAAAATATTATAATTTATCTCATCAACGTTAGGTTTAATAAAAATTACATCTCAATTAGCTCACCAAGGTGGGAATTTCAAAATCTTATAAATTCATATCATTAAAATCCCTTCTTATAAAATATTATAGGTACATTCATCACAATTTGGCTAACCCAACGTGGGGCTTATAACTTCACGTAAACAATTCATAACAAATTTGGATTACCAACGAGGGGCAATATAAAATTTCATAGAGAAATAATCAAATACATAGATGAATAATCAAAGGAAGATACACTTACCAGTTGTATATCTGAACATATATAGAGAGACGAATCACTTAGAAGTTGTACAAGTTTTTTCACCTTCATTGAGGATCTTCATATCTTCAGAGTGATATAAAGTAGTGTTATAGACCAAGAATATCAGAACGATAAATTTCTGTATTAGACTGAATTTTTTACATTTTTTTTTATTTTATACAGATTTAGTGCTGTACTTATTTTGTAATTCTCGCAAGGAATGGATACACAAAAAATAGCGGTACCGTATGATATAGTAATGGTACCTTTTATATTTTGGAAGTTATTTTCAAGTTAATAATTACACTTAGTGACCTCTACGTGGGCTTGTTTTTATTGAAAATTTCATAAGGAACTACTTTCTTAATGCATGTGATAAACTAAAAATGCTTAGGAGCGAAGATATCCATCAAAACGTGGAAAAAGTGTATTTTTTATAAATTGTTAATTATATCATTAAGCATAAGGATTTCAATGTCCGGCCCTCTAAAATTGTCTACGTTAAAAAATACATGAACGAAAAGAACACACAAGAAAGAAAAACATGTATGTGTGTAAAAAAATCACCTGAAATTCTTTGACTGTTGGACTATTATCCAGCACTGACAGGATAAGTAGAGAAAATGCTATCTACTATTACTGCAAATCCTCTTTTTATTGCTGAAATATGTTTAGTTACTATAAATAAAGTATATTGCCCCAAGTGCTACTAAACTAATGGAAATAATAATTACGTATATCGTAACAGTGTTATGCGTATTCGATATTTGGATTCGAGTAGTGCCATATCCTGCACCAGGTTGTCATTTCCCGGCATTGTTGTAGATAGATGGCGTAGTTAACAATGCATACAATTGCATGTGTGGCTCCATTGTTTCCCATTGTGTCCATTGGGCCGACACAGTCAAACTATTGATACACTCAGGCTATAACCACTATGGATTAACTATTCAGTAAACGATACACCCATTAGCAATGTATATTGATTGTTATTCGCAATTGTGTAACATACTATTACATATTATCTTTGATGATATCTATTTATTTTCGGGAGCTTCAATGATTGTTGGTTAGCGTATTATTTTGGAGCGATATGTATCAGATTGCATCGGACCAATCCTAGTCTCTTCTTAGTGACAGATACTAATAGTATTTCGCCAAAGAGACAATAGGCCAGTCACTGAAGACATTCAAAGTCAATTGTTCAAACAAAATTCCAAAAGTTCTCACATTTTGGCATAAGGTTGGAGATAAATTTCTAAAACTAGATCTGTTTTTGCAACCCAGTTCCAGAAAATTATAAAACATTGAAAACCTTATTTTGATCTCTGTTTAGAAGATAATGATCAGCTCACGTATAAAACGGATAACCGTTCTGTCAAATTGTATTAAACGTAATTTATAATTTTCACAACTTTTGCAATTTTTTTTTCGAAGATGCCAAAATTGATATCATTTTGGTTGCAAACTTCAGTATTATTTACAATGTAATCAAGATACAAACACTATATAAGATATTAATCACTTGACATGTCTTTCATTTTACCCCACTTTTGCATTTTTTATTTATAGCAAGTTTTTAAAGTTTTAGTTGTTATACCGAATAATTGTTGTGTTTTCAATTTTGTATAATGTTTCAGGCGTTCAAATATTTGTTTAGTAATATACCTCCAACATTTCAGTGACTGGCTTATTCTTATTTAAACCGCTGCGATGTGTTACGTGACTGAATATTCGTAGTCAATGCTGATTATTTCTGTATGTTGTATGGTATTATTTCAATATTTTCCTCTGATAGTTTCTGAAACATTTCTTATTAAGAGTACTTATTTAGAGATAGCACATAAAAATTGAAGGAAATCTGTTTCCGATCATTTCTGTAAGAAATGTTGGTCCGGATTCGACTATTTGGTTTTGAAGAACAGTCAAGAAACCGTACGAACTTAGGGTTATATAAAATAGCTTACATTCGTAGGGTTTCTTGACTGTTCTTCCCTATGATACTAATCGAACAGTCTAGTAACCTTAAAAATTAATTAAAGCTGTAAGTTTTAGCTGTCAGTAATATAAACAGTCGTTTTATTGCTACCATCCCACGATAAATCCTCTAATAATCTTATAATTAAGTTTACTAATCTTATAATTAAATTTTACTAAACTCTTTACCTTCCTCCAAATCTAACATGAAGATCTTATCTCAGTAGTCGGCTCAGGAACACTGTTGATACAACACCATGTACAGATACATTTAAACAAAACCTTACGATATATAAATTTATTATATAATAAAGAGAATCAAAAATATATCAACTTTTGGAAATAAGTTATTTAAACTCCCTTCACAGAAAAAGATGTAATATAAATTAAAGTAAGAACATTCCTATGAAAATAGCTGTAGGTACCTTGTTTCATGGAGCTCTGACGGTTTATAAATTGTTTATAGTTATTTTTATTCCAAATTGTGTTCAATATATTAAATATTCAGCTCAATTTAGAAATAAATTTTGTCTGGTGAGTACCTACTATTAGTTTAAATTTTGTTATAGGTACTTGTTAATTACGAATGCGTTAACTTTTGAGTATGTTAGCTTTATTATAACGAAAATGTACCTTTACTTACTAGTTTTATACTTTTGTATCCATTTGCCTTTCTCTGGGAGACCCTATGGATGCTGGAATCTGGATATTGAAGAAATACAGGATTTTCCTATTAGAGTTTATAAAGCCATTACCCATGCGTCGATAGCTAGTGTTCTCAACTGAAACCTCTCAGCTGGCTATCGCCATCCTTGCCTCATGAATGATGTAGCGCGCTACCTATCTTTCACTCTAAACCATATTTAACAGCTAGACCCTTTAACAGCTAAACCCCTCTTTGCGCCCACTTTTATATAGGCAGAGGTAGTTTATCATGTACAGAAGAAAATTAGCTTTAATTTGATATATAACTGAAGAATATAGGTCATGAAGAAATGTAACAAAATATTACCTGCTTACACCTGGCTGCGAATAGGTTGCGGCCAAGTGCGCAACTGTAATTATCACATTTCGAGTTCTATACGTACATTTATGTGAAGTGGAGTATAGTTTATGTTATTAACTAGGACTAGGACTGGACATTCTTTTATCCAAAAAGTCAATTACCATTAATTTAATTAAAAGTACTAGCGGGCACATTTCAATAGGCAACCCGGCCAAAACATATTGCCCCATTTATAATTGTACATAAAAATTTGATTTTGATTAAAAACTCGATGAACGTAGCAAACTTGCAGCCGGATCTTAGACTAGAAGTTCACCAACACTTACGAATTTTTGACATATCTTCGGTATAGCATGATATGGCATTTATTTACTGGGACGATGATCGAGCGGTTAAGCGCCCTAGTTCTGCGGTTTGATCATCTACCAGCAGTTGGGTCAACTCCCCACTGGTATGGAAGAAATTTTCAATAATTTTTCGCCAAGATTCAGTTGATAGATTTTTCAGATTCCCCTCATTCCTGCACTGAATGGTGGTTACAATTTACCAACATAAATCGTTCCGAGCATACATGCGGTCCGAAAAATAATAATTTGCCGGCCTATCTCCCGTACAAGTTTCTGACTTCTGGACTAACCAGCCATTTCGGTTAGAATGAGGGGTAGAGAAATTATTATATTATTATTATTATTATTTGACAGTAAATTTTTGATATTACATTGATATTGACAATTACAAATATATGCTGCATATTAAAACTTAATATTCTGACCACGTGAAATGTATATTAGGTAAAACATAATTTTCGAGATATTTTTGATTAGAAGCACTAAATTCATTAGAACGACGTATATTATGTAGGCATTCAAAACCGCCTATATTCCTCTATGCCTACATAATTCCAAGATCAGCGAATAGCGTCACGAGCATTCATTTGCATGATAAATTCTCTCTACAACTTGAAATGATAATGCGATTTTACTCGTGAAAGGTGAAAATAAATTGATTTTGCGTTCCTGGTGACATATTAATGCACATATTAAGATTTGTGACGTACCGAAATGGTAACCCAGTTCGGTATTCGATGGAGGGTGGGTATTTTTGCGCCTTTAATCCGCGGGTTGCTTGCCGGCATAATGGGTTTGTGATGAATTGGCATCGCACCTCGAAATTACGTTATGACATTAATAGGTGGATCATACATTAAAATGGTTGTAGTCCTCTACGCAATCCGCTCTGTGAAGAATAGCGCGGTGGTATGAATTGGATTGAGTTCTATATTGCTTATATCTTTTCATATCTCACATATTTATAATTGCCTTTCACTCAGTAGAGTTATTATTATTTATTATTCCAACTCAACCGCTAGTGCTAATATCTTAATGAATGATGTGCTTTAATAGACTATGTTTCGGAAATAAACGAGAGTAACTCACGCAGTGTTTCAATGGCCAGAACGAAGATAGCGGGTTTGTTTAACGCGCGGAAGACGAAGACATAAGGGATTTTTTTTATTTAATATTAGAGTTTGAAAAAAGGTTTTGGTGGCAATCACTTCTGCTTCCAAAATAACTTAAAATGCACAAATACAAAGTTGACAACTCTGATCATCTGATCATCTGGCAACTGACAAATTTGTGATTTTCCAAAAGAAAATGGTCTTGTTGTTAATCTATCGAAAAATGTCAAAAAAAGTATGTTCCTAATAACATTTTACGCCTATTGCCGATTTTGGGCGAAAAATTGACATCAAAAAAATTTTTCATTTTCAAATTTTTGATTCACTCGCGTAATTACCTACTCTAAAAACATTTGACATGCCTCAAAGCAGTATAACGTAACAAACGTTATACTGCTCCCTCCCTATACTCCCTATACTGCTTATAACGTCCCCCTCTGGGTTCGGGGCCACAATTGTAGAATAGACCCAGGGTACCTCCTACCTGTCGTAAGAGGCGACTAAGGTGACTGAATGGGACTGCCTAGCCGCTTAGACATGACCGGTAAGATCTTCAAAGTTATGCTGGGCGGGCGTTGGTGGCACTTGGATGGGTGACCTAGGCAGGCTTGGGCCCGGACTGTGGCATCTGCCCGAGACCTGGGAGCACTCAACACATCTGCCGCGGACGCGTGGTCCCAGATAAATGGTAATGAGGACCAGAGTAATTAATCTCGGTAACTCAGAACCATACTATCATACATACAAATTTTAGAGACTTCGCCACCAGGCCACCCGTAATAAATAGGATGGTTTGAAGAAAAGTACTCAAGTAAAAAGGAAGAATGCATAAAGGGCCTAAGTGCTGAGGTGGAATAGGAGTGTCACACTACCTTCCACTACACTCCGACCCATATACATACATACATACAAGCAGTATAACGTCTGCCATTGAAATGCGTACTGTGATAATAATATTCGTAGGTGTTGTTGGTTTTGAAGATTATTGATATTTTTAATCGAAAAAGAGGTACTGCCTGGATTATTTTCCAATTTCCAAGAAAATCACCCGTTGTTTTTTATTAAACTTGTTATTTGCTATTTTGTTAGTATAAAAATGGTATTAATTACAATTTGGCTATCTTATAATCGGTGATTTTTTTGGAAATTGGAAAATAATTCACACAGTATAGTTTGAAACATCGAAATATGGGACATGAAAACCCGAGCAAAAAACCTTATTATATCGATCACTTCACTCGATCTCTATATCGTGCTTCACACGATATGTACACACGGAATTTAAGGAAAAACAATTGATTTTATATACATTGGCCATCACATTATGACATTATCATGTAGTATAAGAAAATATTGATCACACTATATACCTTTCGTCATATCATGAAACAATTGGATGGTGAATGTGATGCAGAATAAGAATGTTTCCCATTTAAATATTAGGGATCCATTTTATACGTTCCTCGGCCTTGTCACATCGGCATCATTGGCATTTATTTGGATGCCTAAATTCCCTAATACCATCGAACGTTTTGTGGTAAAGTGGGGTCAACGATAATTCTTGAAATAGAAGTAATATAGTTTTATTCTTTAGTTTAGTGTATTATTTTGCTGGGGTTTGTGTTAAAATTGATTAGTTATTAGTATTCTATCAAAACATAACAACTTGTTTATAAAAGCGCCTTTATAGTGGCGATTTTAGCTCGCTGTAAGAAAAGTTATACTGCCCCGATCCCCATTGCGACAATTGTGGGATGCTTTGAAAATTTTTTGTGTCTCATGTTTCGATGTTACAAACAATACCTTGTTTTCGATTAAGAATATCAATAATCTTCACAACTAACGCCACCTAGGAATATTATTATCACAGTATACATTGCAATGGCAGACTTTATACAGCTTTGAACCATTTTAATATTTTCGGATCAGTTAGTTACGGGAGTGAATCCAAAACTTCATCAAAATATAAATTTGTTTGGATTACAAAATTGTTCGCTCAATATCGGCATATAGGCGTAAAATGCCAATAGAAACATAATTTCTTAGTGACATATTTTGAAATATTAACAAATGAAACCGTGAAATTTTGTTCTAAATATTTTTTCGGACAACACATATTTGACAGTTGCCAGATGTTAGCTGTCCACTTTGTATTGGTGCATTTTAACTTATTTTGGAAGCAGCACCAAGAATTTTTAAAACTTTAATATTCAAAAAAATCCCATATAGTTCCAACTTTATGGGGGACCCTATACCATCGTAAGTTTAGATCGAATTAAAAAGTGTTAAAAAAAACTAAAACCAAGAAACAATTCATAATAACTGAAGCTACTGAATTGATATTTAGAGTGATCAAATCAAAATCAAATTTCTCCAACAGGCTCTCCCGTCCTTGTAATCCGTAGAGACGCTTTAGTATTAATATCTGGTGTGGTTTGAGCGGCTCAAGAATTGTAGCACCTGTATTTTATCGAGGTGCATTAACTAGTGAGCCGTGCTGAGCGCTTAAATCTTATAATCCATACATAGCTATGCGCATATTATCCCAGAGCATAAGTAGCCTAGCGGTAAAGCATATGCTTTGTGTACTAAAGGTTCCGTGTTCGGATCTTGCAAATTTTCCTATTTCTTTAAATTATTTTACTTAACCCCTTCAGGTAGAAGGCAGAATTATAATTTTCTATGACTAAGATTATAAGTAGATATTTCAAACTTTTATTTTAGAGAAACTGCTGAGCGAGCGTTTCTATTATTTTTCCGCTTGCCGAGCATTTTGTGTTTCTGCGTAGATAAAACCAATTAGCCATGGCACTAGAGGATGACAATATCATTATATTAAAATAAACACAGTACTTGTAGAATTGTTAGTTTTTGTTTGTAATAAAATTGATAGGTATTAAATATTGGCTCAACGTCGTCAAAAAATAGTATGCATACTAACTAGCTGAATATGGCCTTGTCGCTTTAGCGTAGTTGCTGTTTTTGGATGTGCGTCAAGCAGCCATATGTTCATGCATAAGCTGCAGGTGTACACTATTAGTTCTTAACATAATATACTATTCCCTTTCCCTAAAACATAATTACTTTTGCCACAGGGTTGCCCGACTGACCAGATAATAAAGATACGTGTACCATGTGTACGTGTACCATGGCCTTAAGGAGGACCGGTTAGATATTTCTACAAAAATATTTTTAGATTGTTACGTCACAGGAAATTTGCCAAGATTGATATTATTTTATATATAATTAGAAAATAAATATTTTTATAATTGCTAGTTGAACGTAAAGAGAATATTTAAAAATAAATACATATGCATTTTAAAACCAGGCACTCTTAACCATTTTATTTACAGGCGCTACAGTCTCATATATTTTTAAGAAAGGTTTTATTAGAATTTGTTATACAGAGCCATTTTGCCTTACCTTTTTTTATTTATATATTTTATCATGTTCTTTTATTTTACTTCATATAATTACCTATCAATTTGTGTAAATTCCCTAGCATTGGAAGGTTCGCAGATTTCACAATTTGCTGTGCAACCTGTAAATGCAACATCGATAAAGAGCTGAATCGCATTACTGTGTTATATGCACAGATAGCTGTAAAATTTACATAAACGCGACAAACCTTTTCAATTATCCTTTTACTACATGCTCTTCACCATGCATTACTCTGATTAAGATTCTAAAGGCTTTATTTCATTCCGACTCTCAAGTACTTATTTTCAACTGTAGTCCTATTCCAATGTAACAAAATACTAAGTTGTTGCAATATAGGGCCTAATATAGATACTAGTTTCGTTCTGCTTAATTTCGAATTATCATAACTTACTTTTGCAAAAAATGTGAGGATTTTTGAGGCCAGAAATTTAAACCCATTCATAATTTTGAAGCACATTATAGAGGTCGGTATTTCCCCCACTTTCCGTACGTTTAAAACGACCGACCTTTTTAAACGTTTAAAACGGCCGAAAATATTGCTTCTTCCTACCAAAAAAGGTGTTCCTACGTCTCGTTTTCCTCCCGTTTTCAAGAAAATTATAGATAAACATTTTGGTGCAAATACTACAGAAAGAATACAGAATGCATTGAGGTAGGCAGCGATTTTAAAAATTTTATAAAATAATTAAATATGTATGTAATTTTGATTATTGATTTAATGATGTTGGTAATAAAAAACAATTTCCTTTACCATCCTGTAACTTATAATTATCAATAAGTTAATCAAGTGTTATTTCACAACTTTTCATGTGTTTTTCGTTTGATTTACTAATTATTTCACGTTATGTCTCATTCAAAAGAATTTCTATAAGTCCACTGGCGAGCAGTTGAAAGTAAAAGATTTTATTTACTTAATGTATTTGTGGCTTTAAAAATTTTAAGTAATGTGTATATAGATGCCTCTGGATTTATTAATTTGATATGTCAAAAGTCACGTAAATTTATTTCCATTTTATAATTTTAAACCATGGTGAGGCTTACAGATGTGGAAAAGACACGCATCATAAATTATTTAATGGTGGGTGGTCTTTAAGTGATATTGCCAACCTTTTCCAAATTAGCAAAAGTTGAATGTTTAAATTGAAAAGAAAATAGTTGCAAGGTGTTTAGCACACTATCGTGGGGAAGGAGTTGCAAGAAGATACAATTCTTCGATATGTAGAAATTTTAAATTAGTTAAGAAGAAACTCCTTTAATCCGGCTGTAAAATCTTATCATGGTACGCAGTTTTATGCTTCCTTGTGGATAGCTAGACGCTTATTAAACAGAGCGACATAAGTAATTATGCAGCTGCTAAAAATCTGCTCTTCCAACAAATACCTTGACAGAGAAGAAGATTTCTTGTCTAATTAATAGTTTTGATCCGACGAAAAAAAATTCAATAGTCATGCCACGATGAGTTACTTCGTTTGTATAGACCAATAAATCCGCGGTACGAAGAACTATATATATAGTGTATAACAGACATCTATGAGAATAAAAAAATGCCGCATCGTCAGATGCAGCTACGCTTTGACGAGATCAAAGTCGGCTTGCGCCGCTCATCAAACACATCGGGTTTCCCTTTGACGATGCGGCATTTTTTCATTCTCATATATGTCTGTTACAGGAGATCTATTAATGGAGATTTTAAAATAAAGTGTTAACTGATTTAATTTGTTTATTTATTTTGTTTTAACTATATTTAAAAAAAATACACCCTGTGGCTTCAAAATATTTTGTTTAATCGATTTTTTTTCTAATAACAAATTATTATCTAGACATCAAAACGTTGTCATATTAGCCAGAAATTCATAAGTCTCTGTACTATCAAAAGTCACAATTACAGAACAAAATAACAGAAACATTTATATGTCATTTACTTTCAACTGCTCATGAGTGTATGTCATCGATTGATGTTTGCACCGAAATATTTCTTCTATCTTTATCTATATTTTTTGAAAACGGTCACTCGGAGGGATAATTACCAGGAACAATTTTTTGTGTAGAAAGAATATGTAGGTAAGGCTATATTTTTTGATTGTCCTAGTAAAATGCAGAACATAAACTAAGACATAAAAAGACGAATATTTTCTGGATATTTTTGGGACAAAAATAGTGCATCAAGATTATGAAATGATTTAACTTTCTCGCAGCCAAATACCTCGCATCACCAAGTTTTACGCAAAAACATTGGTTTTTTAAAAAAATACTAGAAAACGTTTACTTGAAAAAGTAAACAAAAAAATAATTTATTGTTTAATTTGGTGTCGGTTAAACGCAAAAAAGTGTTTTATTTTCGTTTTTAATGAATTGATATTCATTATTTAAATTCTCAATGGGTAAGAGGAATGTGCTCAAATAAGTATATTATATTATTTATATTATTATATTATTATAAGTATTATTTCCAAAAACCATTGTCCACAAATTAAATGCTTATAAGACAACGACCTAGTTATTCGGTAGGAAGAATGATCGAAATATATTCTTACAGAGTTATATCAAATATACTCAGGTTGAAGACAAGTTAAGTTTTAAGATACAATCTTCAATAAGATGTCTTCAGAGAGCATACTGATATCTTACACTCATATATCAAAATGAACATATATTTTCATTGGTATAATGAGTTTTCTATTCTGAATTTCTATATCCTTATTGAGTCTATTGCGATTTTTTGCATATCTGCTAGCAATATGGAAAACTCATCAGGAAATATTTATGATGGAAGATCGTTGTTGTGTAGGTGATTGATATTGTATACCTATATGCACATTATATAAGAATAATTTTCTATTAAGGCAGAGACAAATAGATGGAATGAATGCGCCAACATTCTTTTCAGAAAATAGCAGCCACAGTTCTTTCTTATAGTGAATCTCCAGAGAACGTGCGCTCATCACAATGAGGCTTTTCTATTTGAAAGCTTGCTGTTGTATGACTTTTACGTTTCTTCCTATAGCTTTAAAGAACAAAGCTCATTCTAGGAGCTTTTACGTTATTCAGTTCCGATACTGATGACAATAATACTCGTTTTGTGTTATGGTCGCGTTGAAATACTTTTGTCTGTTTCATTTTAAGGAGGCTTTATTCTCATTTTCAAATGGTATACTGCTATTATAGGACGCCCTCCACTTTATCTACTTACATATCTATCATATGTATATATATATATATATATATATATATATATATATATATATATATATATATATATATATATATATATATATATATATATATATATATATATATATATATATATATATATATATATATATATATATATATATATATATATATATATATATATATATATATATATATATATATATATATATATATATATATATATATATATATATTTGTGTGTGTGTGTTTATCATGGGAACATTTTTACAAGTTTTATAAAAAGGAAGCTATATTAACCTACGACACCTATCTATCTTATATAACTAGAAAACATGCGATATTTAAAATCCCTTTATATAAACATGAAAGGGAAATGTGTGCATAAATACACAAATAAATAATCACATAAAAATCAACAATGGTTAAAAAAAATAAAGTTTGTTTGTTACCTTTTGATCATTAAGTTAATCCTTTTTCAAGAAATCCTTAATAAAACAGTCTCGTACTCCACTGTTGCACTTGAAAATAAACCTCTGGCGGCGTATGCTATAACTTGCTGAATCTAAAATGGATCTGGTAATGCTGTAATGCTGAATCTAAAATGGCGTCGGACAGCTGCTACGGCGTTTGTTATGAATTGAACTGCTTCGGAATTCACAAATCTGGATATCAGGAACACTGTTGAATGTATGAAATATCATTCTGCTTACTAGTACATATTATTATATTCAATCATTACACGGATATTGGTAAACTTATTCGTACACCTAGGACATCCTAGACATCTACTCCTAACTGAGATCTTGCTATAATCACTTGCATTCTTCGTTAAACTTGATGCAATATGTTGGCTTATGACTACTTTTAAGTCTTAATTCTAATAATGTATAATAGTTTACTAATTAAATTCTTAATTATTGAGCAGACAAAATTTACACGTAGCTATCGTTTCTGATACCAATTAGGTTCTCTTTGGATTATTATCCATCACCAAGAAAGTTATTACACAAAAGAAAACATAATTTCCTTGGTTTCCTTCAACAAAAAGTATTAGCTGACCAATTGCAAGTCGCCAATATTTATAATTTTCACTGTTACATTGTTAATATGCAATTAAAGTACTTTTCAGAGTTTATATGTATATATATATATATATGTATATATATATATATATATATATATATATATATATATATATATATATATATATATATATATATATATATATATATATATATATATATATATATATATAACCTACAATCTTGAAACCTACCTTCGGTAATAGTTTCTGATTTATATTTCAATTAATAATTATAATTTATGTGAGTTACATATTTCATAATTAATAAAATCATTTGTCTTAACAATTCTTGTTGTAATATTAATTTTCTGGCGTTGTTTTATTGCGCTATAATTATAAACATGATTGACCAATAACGGCGTAGACGTTATTGCCTGGTGGTGAGCATCTTTCTTCCTATCTAGTCCCCGCATTTCTTTGTCTGATACATACTATATGCCATAATTTTCATCGATTTCATAAGTACTAGTCAAGTTATCTCAGGATCTCAAAATTGTATAACCAAATAATTTATTTTTGTCTGTAAATATGTAGGTAAATGAAAATAACGTGTTTTCAGACTATCTTTTTACATTTTCATCATTTTCATCATTCTAATGGACAATAGGACTAAAACTAGGTAAAACTATATAATTATTACTTGGCCATTACAATAAAATTTTAATTATGAAATTAAATTATGTAGGTACCTACATTTATTATTTTATATATTTACGGGTCAATATATCTACTAAAGTTTCAAGTAAAACTCATGTATTTCGTTCTTGTTTGAGAAATAGCAATCTGACAATATTTAATAATTTGTAGACACGTAGGACTTTATATTCGCACTCCCAACTCTTCGACCTTTATCAGTAGTCGCATTCTTTTTAAATCTGTCAAACGCACGGTAGCGCAGCTTTTGTGAAAGTGTCTCGCCGAAGCAATTGTTAACGTCATAACGGCTTTCATTATATAAGTTGGCGTTGAAGGAGCTTCAGAAATAATGCAGATATTCGTAATGGATTTTCGACGCTTTTCTACTTTTGTGATTTTGAATCCAATGACTTTGAATCTGACAACGACGAATCAATATTGCTGAATGTTGTGAAATAGTTTTCAATGACCAAACATAGGCTGTCTAAACCACTTGAAACCAATTAAAACATAAAATTATACAAAGAAAATTTTCCCACATTAGGTTTGCGATAACTATATTTTTTTTAGCATACTAACTAGATACGTTTCTTATAAACGTATATTAGGTTAGTAAAAGTAACTCACGGGCCTGTCTGCAGACTAACACAAGAAATAATAGTCTTGTAGCTCCTTATCTTAAGGTGTGGATACTGTATTCAATAAACAAGAAGTAATAAAATTTTATCTGCTGGTATCATCACTATATTTTTCTAAAAATATAGACTCTTACTTAGAGAAAGTGACCTGTGCTTTACCATTTCATTGACAATGTGACAACAAATTATTTATATACTGTTTTATTATCTCCAACATCATACATAAAAACTAAAGCAAGACAATATATGATTCTTTATTGTAGTAATAAGATAAAAATTATAATTAAAATAACGTTATAACAAAAATTACCTAAATTAAATGAACATTTTACACAGTTTGAAAAAGTATATTGGAGTAATTATTTGGGTGATTTCTCTGAATAAGTAGATTTGCATTATTTTTAGATACAGTATTAGAGATGGTTCCACTGCATTGTGGAAACAATATCTGAGTCGGTACGGTGAACGCAACCACATTCGTCAGTTGCACTTGCCGGACCCACGAGTCTGGTAATTTATTAATGTTTTGTGGTCGTTGTTTTCAAATAAACGAAAAATTTTAAGAGGATCATTTTGGCCGCCGATTAAAGTAATTTAATGTAAGTTTTAGGCGAAATATTTGTGTTCTTGTCATTAAACGTACTTTATGGTATACACTTAATCTAAAAATAGTAATTACATAATGTTTGGTTCTATAGAAATTGCCTGGTCCATCTCTCCTACGCTTTTCGGAGAGACGGACCAGCATGTTCAACATCTGCAAAATCCATTACAAGTCGGCATAAACATGACTCTTCTTCTGCTGAATACGACATGATTCATCCAGTGGAGAGGAGCATTTGAGTGATTTGCAAAACGAATGCGTTGAGTGCAACGAAGATTATCGGCAAACGAAGAAAAAAGATGACTGGATTAAGTGTATTTATTTTGTGTTTAAGATGGCTGCACGATAGATTATAACGACGTTTGTCAAAGATGTGGCCTCAGTGCAACAAAGAATAAATTGTTAAAAGTTAAAGTTCATCTATCCTATCAATAATGGCCCCACTCTCCTACCTTAGGTAAGACAGATGGACCAATTTCGAGTTTCAGTTTTTTTATTTTTTTATACCATTAGGATGTGTTTCTGTTTTTTAACAAGATGAAAGGAATGCCAAAGTTTATATTATTTTCCTGTATTTTTATATATTTTTATACTTTTAAATAAAGAAGATATTTTATGTTTTGTAAAACGTGTGCCATCTCTCCTCGCTTTACCCTACCTATATGTCATATTTCCTGAACTACTTTACCCTGATGCTCTTCATCGAACTACAAATAACAATATTTAATAGATATATACTACTTCTGTTGTGTCAAGTCATCTTTATCAAGGATTGTTCGTAAATAACATAGACGTATTAATACAAGAGACAGAATTGTTTACGTTTTTGGCCGATCCAAGATCGTTCCATCCTTATCGTCCGTCTTTTTCTCCCAAACGGCACGTTTGCCAGGCTTACTGTGAAATTCACTTGAAGTCTTTGATTATCGTAAGAGATGTTCAAATAATTTGACAATTTCAACGAATCTGATTCATTTTAATACTAAAATGTTATTTAAAACAGCTTCTTCGCAAAAGTAATCTATTGTATTGCCTTATTGCGTTAATAATATATGGTGAAAACCATAGACAACCGAAAATGTACTGTGCCTTGAGATATAAATCTCAACACCGGCAACGTCGTTTGATGGGTTTTACTCGAGTTTTACTACAATGAATGGAAAGAAATTTGCGAGGTTGCCGCAACGCTACCTCTTGTACTTTTGTTTTCTTAAGTGTATTCTACGAATCTTTATATTTATTGCGATTCAGGTGAACAATAAGTGTGTAACTATGGTGCATTCTTGTATAGTTTGTAAAAAGGTGGATCATTTAAGTCCGGAAGATGTTACTTTTCATCGGTAAATAATGTAAGTATTTTTAAGGTTACCTACAAGTTTTAACGGCTTGGCTTGGCCAGGGGCGGCGTTGAAACTAAAAATGAACTTTTTATATTGCTGCTGCAACAATTAATCAATAATTATTTCATTAATTTTTATTCTGTAATTTATATGGTACCGAGTAAGTCTCTTAAGATTGACACCCCCCTTATCTCACTTATCCTTTGCCGATTTAACTCATTCAAAAAAGGTGTAGACACGGTTTTTGATGAATTTTTATAATCTGAGAACAGATATTAAAAATCTCGTAAAATGTACAGGGTGGAAAATGAAACATGATTTTTTTAAATGGAACGCCCCTTATATTTTTAGACCAAAATAATTTACTTAATTTTATGAATCCAAAAATGTGTAATTGTTATATAATCACTCTACCTGTTCGTGAGATTACGGGTGTCATTTATAAAATAAGAACATCAAGATACCTGAAACAATGCATATTTGCATTGTTTATTTGTTGACAGATGTCATCCAGTTTTATGTGAGATAGTAGTTCTCTCTCTTAGATATTAGCGAAAAAAATACGTAGTGTTCGTAAAGAAGCAAGTTATTTTGAAAATGGTATATTTATTGGAAGAGCGAAAAGAGTTACTTGAAATTTATATTCAGTGCAACAAGCATAAGTCTCTTGTTCGGAGGGAGTATGTTAGGTTATTTCGAGAAAGGCTACCTCCTTCCAAAAATAGTTTCAAAAACATTTATGCAAAGTTTAGGAATACCGAATCTCTGAGAGACAAGAAAAGGGAAAGGCGAAGAACAAAAACAGGAGAAAACACAGAACTCAACGCGTTATTATATTTTGCTGAAAATCCATCCAAATCATCCTATGCCGCAGCAATAGAATTGGATATATCACAAAGAAGTGTGATAAAAATATTACATCGCCATAATTTTGAACCATATAGTATTTTGCCCGTTCAATATTTAGACGACAACAACCTTCAAGACAGGTTAACCTTCTGCAGAGACATACTTGATAGAATAAAGGAAAATGATGAGTTTCTAAGTCATGTCTTTTGGACTGACGAAAGCAGTTTTTCTACTGCGGGAATTTTTAACAGAAAAAATGCACAATACTGGGCAGCGGAAAATCCACATATTGTAAAAAAAATAAAAAAACAAGGATACCAAACTGTAAACGTGTGGTGTGGCATCCACAAGGATGCTATTGTAGGTCCTGTATTTATAAATGGGCCCTTAAATGCACAACGTTATGTGGATATTCTTCAACATCTAGTTGAAAATTATTTAGATAATATTAATTTAGTGGACCACAGATCTGTTATTTGGCAGCAGAATGGAGCACCACCACACTCTGCAAGTAACGTCACCGAATACCTAAACAGAAAATATCCTATTTGGATAGGAAGGCACGGTGTTATACATTGGCTCGCTAAAAGTCCGGACTTACCTATGGATTTTTAAATAAACACCTATGGATTTTTTTCTCTGGGGTACGATAAAACAATATATACGAAATATATACGAAACTGGGGTTTTTAATAATATGAATGAGTTAATAGCATGCATACGTGTAAAAATTGAGGAATTAAACCAAAATGGTGAATATTTCAAAGGGTGAGAAGCAATTTTATAAAGCGATGCCAAATGTGTATTCAGAATGATGGTGGTTACGTGGAAAATATTTAATTACGTTACGTGTAAATAATTAAAATTGTGTTACTCTATTGTGTTACTGTATTAATATTGACTTTTATTTGTTTTTATTAGTCTTATGTTGTTTATTGTTATTACTCGTTACTATTATTGTCACCTATATATTATTTATTTATTATCTCAATAAATGGCATTGTTTCCAGAGGTATCTTGATATGTTTTTTGTTTTATAATTGACACCCGTAATGTGATAAGTTTTTAGTAATATCTCACGAACAGGTGGAGTAATTATATAACAATTAGATATTTTTTTATTCAGAAAATTAAGGACATTATTTTGGTATAAAAATATACGGGGTGTTCCATTTAAAAAAATCATGTTTTATTTTCCACTCTGTATATCTTACGAGATTTTTAATATCCGTGCTCAGATTATAAAAATTCATCAAAAACCGCGTCCACTCCTTTTTTAAATGAGTTAAATCGGCAAAGGATAAGTGAGATAAGGGGGGAGTCAATCTTAAGAGACTTACCCTGTACATAATCAATGTGCGATATTTAAAATTATTTTTATTCGGGTGATGCAAAATACCATTTTCATCTCCATCTATGTATGTTGATGAACTACTGAATGACCACCATATTCAACTGGTTAAGTTGGTATTATTATGAAACAAAAAAAAAATAGAAAACAATAGGCGAAATAGAATAAGAAGTTTGAATACAAAACTCATATTATTTAGGAATTAATAGATTCAATAATTATAGTAGGTTTGATTAACAAAGTTTGATTTACTGTGTTGTTTGTATATAGGACATGAAGTTTGTAAATTTTAGAAACTTGTGTTTTTTAAAGAATTGTCTTTAATATGTTCAGTCTATAGAATTTGAAAAAATGTTGCTTTTATTTTATTATTTATATTTATAGTAGTTCATGTTGACTTTAGTACGATATACATTTATGAATTTTGTAAATCCCAAAAGTATGTTGAGATTTTAATTGTTATAGTATTTTCTTGTGTTATTGTAATGAAAAATCTAGACGTTTTTCCATTCTTAATTTAAATACAGCACTCATATTATTAGGATTGTTGCATTTATAATAGGTCGAGTAACAGCTTTACTTTATAATATCTAACTTAATTTGCATGTATGATTAAAATTCTTAAATATATGATGTCATTTTATTATATGACAAATGTAAGCAATTTTGACACGAATGTTGTGTTCCCCCTAAACACCATATTCACATTCCAGAAGAAGGTGATGACACATGTCTATGTCACTATATATGGTACAATACAGAAAATGATGAGATTTCAGAGAATGAAGACAACGACATTGAAAATTAACAATGTGAATTTGACGATGAAAAAATTTAAAACGAGGAGGAAGAGAAAGAATAAATAGACAGATTTCATGAGTTGTTTCAACAAACACGCAAGGAAAATTTTTACGAAGTGATCAGACGCATATTAAAGTGTCTTTTTTTTTATAGAATTTAAATTATTTACAATGTATCCAATAACTAATATTAAACCGTCCACTAACTAACAAATACGTCCAATAACTGTACTTTTTGCATTAAAATTATAAATAAATTTCTACAAAACACATGACAAAGTTTTATTGCAGTTATCAACTATTATCTTAATGTACACGAATTAAACTATGCTCTGAATGTTTTCTATTTTCATTTGATTTATTGCAACGTTCAAATACAGGGTATTAAGTATTTTTCTTATGTAACTATGCAGTCTACCCTAACTCATTCATTAAAGATAAGTAGACACGCCACTGGATGAGCTTTGATCACACGATGCGGCGTTGCCGAACAGATACCTGCCTCCATCTTCTCTCTCGCACTCATTGCAGTTTTTAGAACAATAGTAGATCGGCTCTTCCAGCGTTTTATGAATGAATCGTTGAATGAATCGAACCATAATGAATTTGGATTCTCCTTTTCTCTATTTTATTGTCATCAGGCGCTAAAAAATAATATCTTAGTTGATATTTTCTTACTCTTTTTGGACAGCAATATTCTAAGAATTTTACAAAAATTCTACAAAAAGAAATCATTCCGATGAATATTTATAACTATGATCTTACCTTACTGGACATAGAGAATTATTAATAAATATACTGTATTTTAGGTTGTTGATTTAATATCTAGCATGCCCATTGTCTGTTATAATCTGTTATAAATAATTAACAAAATAGTTAATAATAGTTAACAATTAACAAAATCTGAAAAGTTTTCTTCTTATTATTGTTAATTATGTTATTTGGTAGTCATGAATAAAGTATAGTATTTTACTCGCATATAAGAGGCTATTATCCACTTGGGCGATTTAAGTGAATAATAGCCATTGTTATATCTTCGTTGAATAATATACTATTGTCCACGACCATTTCGAGATAAAACAACTCGTTCGAGATAAAAAACGTACAATGATCGTGGAGAAATTATAGTATTCAACGCACAATTAATTTGCCATTATTAATTGGGGCGATTTACGTATCTCACCTTCGGCTGGCCTTATAAACGTCGTCATAGGTTAATTGCTCGTTAGTATAAATGTGGATATAAATACGAGTAGAATGAGATATAAATACGAATTTGTTTATTACCTATGCTTTAGTTAAAGTACCTATACTTTTAGCTAGATTACGCTAAATGATTATTTATATTAGGCTAAACACATATAAACACGAGTAACTTTAAAGCCACATTTAAGGAAATTTTAGGACAAAATTTATAGCGAAAATAAGATATAAATAAATAAGTACGGGTGTCGATCAGTCGATCATCAATTATATTTGGTAAATGTCTCTAGTAAAGTTATTAGAAGATAAAAGTTCCTAGACTGGCAACTTGGCCATACAATTCAATATTTCATGTGTACCCGTGGCTTGTGATAATTTATGAAGGCCTGGTATTTAAGAACATGTAAAACAAATCATCTATCAGTAAACATTTCAATTCAAGAGGATAACTATTTTTTAATAAATTACGCAACTAAAAATAATAAAAGCTACATCAATATCTAACATTACCCTCGTTATAGTAATATGTCAATATAAGCAACTATAACCAAATTGATACCATAGCTGTAAAAAGTTTATTATGGTTAAGTTTAAATGGTAGTCCATGAATAAGTCTTTTATTTTCATTGATAATAAAAACACTTTAAACTACTCGAAAATGATTACTTGCGTTAATGACGCATTTTTAAATCCCACTACATTAAAATATATTTTCTTTGCGTACAATGGCAGATTCTCTGCATTTCAATCAGCACAATTTCCCTAGCGCTAGTTTATTTGTTTTCTGTAGCTTTATTGCACTCAACCATTAGCGCACGCAATGAAAATATTTTGGGTTCGTAGACACATTTTTGGCTTGTTGTTTATTTTTATGTTTTTACAACAAATTGCGAAACACGTGGCATTGAATACTACATTAATTTTAAATCAAAATTTTAAATCGGCTACTGTTGGCGATTTTACATTTCTTTCGATTTTGTCTAAAATCAATTGAGTTAATGAATAGAAGAGTTAATGATAAATATTCTGATGTTACAATTAGGTCCCACAAGGATGGATATTGGGCCTTCTCATGTTGCTTTTATATACAGCTAATTTTCAAAATGCTCTCAAGACTTGCAAATCACATTTTTATGGTGGTTATACTCTGGACAAGGCTACTCAAGGGCTGGACAGGGCAGAAAACGAAAAACATTGTATATCGATATGACAGGTATATCGTTGCATCTTACCTTCGCCAATGTGCTGCCACTATTAGAGAGCTACAAAACCATCATAGATATGTCACAGGAGAACAGATTTTTGACAAGCTTGAAATAGACTGAAGCTTAAAGGAAAAAGAAAGAATAGCTTTGAATGCACGTAGACCTGTAGCTACGAGCTCCCTGGTTAACTGAATGTTATAAAACTGCTCGTCTAGCGTTTGCACGTGAGCATGTTCAGTAGCAAGTTCGGCACTGGTCATCAGTGTAATTCACTGAGGAGTCGCGGATCACTTCAACTGGTTGCGATGGTCGTGTACGAGTCTATAGACATCCTGGTGAACGATATGGTGAACCCACTGCACTGTTCAGGAAATAGACAGAATCGGAGGCCGATCTATAATGGTTTGGGATGGAATAAGTACTCGTATATATCGGCACATCCACTTGATAATAGTTCTTCAACGCCTAAATGCAGAGATATGCGTAGATACGATCCAGCTAGAGAATGTGTCGCCATTTTCCAACAATATTGGTCATGGATTTTGGTCTCATTCGAAACATACCTTGCCGTTGTCAATCCATAGTAGATGCTAATGGAAGCCACACGCGTTATTGAAATTCGAAATTGTTAGCGCAATAATGGAAATTTGCCGAAGCTTGACAATGGAAATGCTCACTGCACTTTGACTTTGTGACGTTTTGTAAATTCAGTGTTGTACATAAGAAACGAGTAGATTTAGAACAAATGTTATCTCTGCTGTTTAAAGAGGAATATTTTATTGATAAATCCTCATATGAAATTGTTTTATTGTCATTTAATGAAAAATTATAACCATTTTTAATCTGCAGAAGTATCTTTTAAAGCCCTCAACTAAATTAGTAGCAAAATAGAGTATCAGTTATGAGAATCATTTTCCAGTTTAAATTACCCATTAGTATTAACAATATTTATCCATACACTTCAGACACTTTTCTCTAATCTCACTTCCAATTTGATGGTAGCCGTAATCGAAAACAATAACTAACTAATATTTAGTATTTTGAATAAAGTTGTAATGAAATAGAAATAATTATCATTATAATTTAGTAAGCTAATATAGGCCATAAAAATCCTTTTCTTTTTAGTTATGCATTAATATTAAATTATACATTCAGTTTCGATTATAATCAAGACAAAAATAGCTCCATTCGAGGAAGCGCGTCCCGTAAACAATTTTCCAATACCAGGAATCTCTCAAAGCATAGGGCTCAGAAACCTCACTCGTAAGAAGGAGATCCATGTAGAAGGATTGTATTTTGACAGAAGTGCCCTAAAGCGATCTTTAAAATGAAATAAAGCAAGTTGTGTGAGAGGTATAAATGAAATTTATTTTTTGTTTGAAAGAGTATTCGAAGGCATTATGTATGGAAAATAATATCGGTCAAATGTCTACCTCGGCTTCGCTGGGTGGCGCGCATACGAGAAGTCCAATTTTCAATGACTCTGGCGCACAAATCGGGCTGTATTTCATCGATGGCGTGGCGTATGTTGACTTTGAGGGCATCAGTGTTTTGTGGTTGGTTTGCGTAGACCTGTGATTTAAGAAAACCCCACAAGAAATAGTCTAGTGGGGTTAAATCGCACGATCTCGGTGGCCAGTTGATGTCGCCTCCGCGCGAGATAACCATTCCTCCGAAGCGCTCGTGCAGAAGATCCATTGTGGCGCACGCTGTGTGGCTCGTAGCGCCGTCCTGCTGAAACCACATATCCTCGACATCCATATTGTCGATTTCATGCCAGAAAAAGTTCGTTATCATGGATCTGTATCGTTCGCCGTTTACCATGATGGACACACCATCGTCGTTCTCGAAGAAATACGGCCCGATGATGCCTCCGGCCCAAAATCCACACCAAACAGTTACCTTTGCTGGGTGCATTGCGACCTGGTGGACCTCCTGTGGATTGTTCTCGGCCCAATAACGGCAATTCTGCTTGTTGACATTCCCATTTAACCAAAAATGTGCCTCATCGCTGAAGATGATTTTGCGACCAAAATCGGGGTCGACTTCCAACTGCTCTAAAGCCCAATCAGCGAAGATACGGCGCTGTCTATGGTCGTTTATTTTGAGCTCTTGTGTCAGCTGGATCTTGTACGGATGCATGCCCAAATCCAGATGCAAGATTCGGCGAAGTGATGTTTCCGAAAGGCGGAGTTCCTGTGCGCGACGTGAAATTGACTGTCGCGGATTTTCACGCACACTATCGCGCACAGCGGCGACATTCTGGGCAGATCGGACGTTTCGACGACGCGTCGGTGTTGGCTGATTGTTCACCGAACCGGTTGCCTCGAATTTGTTAATCAAACGACGGATAGTCGACTCAGCAGGACGATCAATTGCACCGTAAAATTGGCGGAGCGCGCGGAACGTTGCTCGAACCGATGAATGATTTTCGTAATAAGTTTTAAAGATTTGCACATGTTGCTCGCGGCTGAATTGGTTCATGGTGATTTGTGAAGATACACTGAATAATAACAACTACGTTTGCCAACTCTACCACAAACAACATGGCCGCCATGAGCTGTCAAAGATCGAGCGTCCCTATTGGCGGACCCTTTATATAAGTACGATTGATTACCCTAAGTTCCTGACTCTATACCACCTAGACATACACACATTATTGCTACTTCCATCGGCACGCTAAAATAACATCACGTATTCTCCAATCACCGCCATTTTGAGTCCCAGTAAGACCATAATTTAATGTGCTAGCATTCGATTTTCATGCGTAACGCTTTTTAATTACCGTTAAAACAAGCTTGACTATATGCAGACTGGATTGTCTGTATATGTATATAGCTGTTCTGCATGATATATAGAGGTAGAAGTACCTAGACTAATAGAGTGAAAACTGACAATAAACCTGTTAAAACCATTCACCTCTGTATTGCTTTAGATAGGATAATAAAAGGTCCATCTGTGAATCACGTGACCCCTAGAATTACCGCCTTCACTAGTTGCTCGAGGCAGTGCTGCCTATAGGAGAAAGTGGTATGTCTACAATATAAACAGACATAGCCCCGAAGCAAAAACTATGTACCGCAACTGAAAGCCTCACAAAATTTAATATAAGGTATGAAATGTTAAATATAGTAAGTTCATTGGTCTATAAACATGTTTCTGAGGCGATTCTGAGGTTGTGAAAATGTTATGCAACCGTAGTATTGCCATAAAATTTGTAAAACTATATGACACACCTTCTCGATTCTTCTATAATACTTTATCTAATATGTGAATAATTAGTTTTCGTGTACCTATATATACGAAAACTTACTCTACTATCTGCTAAACGATAAAGTTGATTAATTATAATTATTATATCTCGCATATATATTATCAATCAATTATTATATCTTTTTAAATATACACCAGCTTTAAAGAGGCGTCATATGCCTTTATTGGGTACCCCACTGTGTTCACAGATGGTCCTGCCTCCATTAGTTTCACACAAAAGAGCTTTCATCGGGATTAGCGAGACTCTCTCGAGACGAACCTTCAACTGTTTGTTTACCACTTTCTTCACTCCTATTAACTGAATATACAGAATACGTGGAAGTTAAATAACTATTTTCAGTCTATCGCATATAGTCAAATATCGTCTGTAACTCAATAACACATTATTATGATGATAGCACAGTAGCGATATTGGTTACAACCAATAAAATGGCTACAAAACAAATATATGTTCGTCGAATAATCGCCGATATATAAGGTGTTCTTGTTATATCATTATTTTGATTATTCAAGGCAGATTTGTATCAGCTGATCGCCGGTATTAGCTTAAAATATTCACAGGTGCAGGTGCATGTGCATGTACAAATGTACATGTACATGCACCATTTCACCAACTTTCCTGTATATATAGTCGATAATAATAGTTATAAATATTAACAGGTATTATATATTGATGTATATTAATTTATGAACAATGTATTGATAAATTTGCGGCCGATGCAAAATAATCTTAAGGTGGATACAAAAATTGCGCGGCCGTGATATACAGATTATTTTTTGTGCCATCGTATGCATAGCTGTAATTTTGTGTAACTGATAAAAGTACTATAGTTAGAATTTAGGTATAAATGACACCACGGTTTATAATATACATATGGTGGCGTCAGGTCTCTGCGCTTCTATGGAAAAAATCCTGAAAATGTCAGTATGGGTAACGGACGCGAAATGCCTATTTCGCGTCCAGTTGCACAAAATAGTTATTTGTGTAACAAATGCAGTCCGGCAAGACCGGTCGCTCATCTGCACTTTAACGACGCGACGGGCGCGTTGGCCCGTCCGTTTAATTATTTTAGAAAAAAAAATTAAACAAAAAAATTTCCTTAAACTTTAGGCAACAACCTTTGTCGATATATTACTTATTATCTTCAATAATTAAAAAGTTTCATATGTCATATTTTACCACGTATTTTTGCAGTTAACCAAGCCGTGTTGTTGTATAAAATTGTTTATAATATAATTACATTCACATTATGACTTTTTCAACATACCAAACATACCAAATTTAAATATACCTACCAAATAAAAATACGTAGATCAATTTGCCAAAATTTCATATTGCTATATTATTATGCATTAATGAACGAAATACGAGATAAGAGACGGAAATTACTATATTTTTGTTAGTTTTCGTAAGTTGTATGAAAATTTTTTTTCTCATTTTGCAATCGCTAATAAAGTGGCGAACTGCATGCAGGTCGACATTCGTTACGCAATTTTATATAAGAATTTGATTTTAATTTTTATATACCATCTAACATACCCTATTTCTTCTGGGTGCTGGAACTGCACTTGTCCAGTTAGACGTAGTCGTCTAGCCAAACGAGAAAATACTTTTCATGCCTTCGACCAGGATAGTTAGCTGCGTATAGTTGTATTCAATTCATTATTTATATCGATATCGAACCCCCTTTAGCGTCAAAATGTACTTTCCTTTATGTTTTTCAGGGTAACCTATAAAAGTTATATCCTGCTCTTTTACTTTTACTTTTAATAAAACGTGAAAAATCTGAAACGGATAAACAGCGCCAAATAATCACCAACTAATCTATAAGTATTATTTAAACAACATTTTTCTCAGAAATTTCAAACTCATGCTATATTCATCGGTTTTTTGTGCTGAATTCATTTAAATATGTAAATAAAACTATAGCATTTCATTTAAAAATTTTGAGAAAAATACATAAAACGACATTCATTTGAAGTAACGCCATATATCGGTTTCCACATTCAGGTAAATTACATTATGTACTCCCCACGACATAAGGCATGAAAAAGCCTTTCCAACTAGGTATAACACTACATCAGCCAATTGATGAGCCAATCCCGCAAAAAAAAATATTTTAGATCAGACTCGCCAACCTTGCCGTTGAGAGAAATCGGATATAAACATTTACAAGTTTTATCGCAGTTAGTCTATGCAAGGTCAACATAGACATAGAAAATAGATACAGCAGATTAGATAGCCGCGTGCGCATATTCAGGAAATCATTAAAAATATGGTTCATACAAAAATATGTTGTCTTATTATAATATTTATAGTACCTAATATCTTATCGGTTATGAACATCAATTAACAATAAATACAGTCTTAAAATGCTTTCCTTAACTGACTTGATTGACTGACTACTTGCTTTATATGTTGTGTCAACAATTATTTTAGTCTTAGAAATATAGCAGGCATGGTAGCTGAAATAACAATAATAATGGAAAATTGATGCAGTATTGCTGTTATTTCGCGTTTTATATTTACCAACAATACAGCTTATTCAACTCCACCCTCACATACAAGGGTTAAATCTTCGATTAAAGTAGAGAAGGCGTCAAATATCGAAGAGTGGCGTCCCTTTCCCTGGGCATTGTTGTCAGCAAGGGGACCTTCATAAGCTCAAATTTCTATTCAAACATTATTTTGCATGTGTTTGTCTTCTTGTTGTTCAACCCTCCGTTCAAATCTGTTCTTTAATTTGAATTGGGAGCTGATGGATTTATTTCCTTGAATCAACTAACAATATGTTCTGAAGTATTGATGTCTACATATATAAAATCCAATATTAAATTGATCCGGCAATTTGGATATAAATTAATTGAATTAAAATCAGATTGAATTTTTTCAATAAAGCTGTTTTTAATATTACAATTAGTCAATAATAAGTAATCCTATTTGAAAAAAACACAATTAGGAGGTTTCATCAGTCAGAAAATATTGTAGAGTTCAATGTCAGTTAATAGTAATTTCTTCAACTTAAACAACGTTGAAAAATTCAGGTCAATATCTCAAAAATATGGCGGAAATATTGAATTTCTTATTTGCCTCAAAGCTTATGCGCCGCAGGAATATGGTGTGACGTATAAGTATGCTCTATAATTTTTTGCAACTCTATATAACTAATGTAATATCGCATATTTATTTAGTTCTGAAAATTAAAATTATGGCGAAGGCGCCAAGGTGAATATATATATATAATATAAATATATATATATATATATATATATATATATATATATATATATATATATATATATATATATATATATATATATATATATATATATATATATATATATATATATATATATATATATATATATATATATATATATATATATATATATATATATATATATATATATATATATATATATATATATATATATATTAGCTTTGAAATTCTTTGCTATTCATATTTGTTTTGTGAAAAGTAATCTTGGGTTTGTAGCATTTCATGACATAGAAATAAGTAAATAGACGAATAAGAAGGAAAACACACTTACCAGTGCTATATCTGGACATACATACGGAAATGAACCACTATACACACGAAAACGAACCACTTAGAAGTTGTACAAGTTCTTTCACCTTGAATTTAATTTTGAATTCAAGTATAAATGATCAATGAAATAAATCGTATACTGCTCTGAAGATACTCAAGAAAGGTGAAAGAACTTGTACAACTTCTAAGTGGTTCGTTTTCGTGTGTATAGTGGTTCATTTCCGTATGTATGTCCAGATATAGCACTGGTAAGTGTGTTTTCCTTCTTATTCGTCTATTTGCTTATTTCTATGTCATGAAATGCTACAAACCCAAGATTACTTTTCACAAAACAAATATATATATATATATATATATATATATATATATATATATATATATATATATATATATATATATATATAATAATTTTTCCCAAAGCTTCCTAGATCAAACAAAACCGAGTTTGTTTCCCATTTAATTAACATGGGAAAATCGACGTTTTTACTCAAACATAAATAGCTGGTAGAAATTTTCTGATAGCAGCATAGAGAATTAAATTGACGTGTTGTATTCCCAATATGATGTAGAATATTATATACTTTTACACGTATGATACTTTACTCTCTACATACTTTTACACGTATGATTTGCAACAGTTATTTCATATCGTGAACATTCAGAAAAAAAATAAAATTTGTGGAAGTTCATATAAATCACTTAAAAGTTCATCAGTGAACTGTGTTCAATATGCTCTCGTATTATTTTTCCACAAAATCGTGTTGAGCTGAGATTTGTTTATTATGTTTACATTGTTTGTTAAGTACCATTATTATTTTTACACCATATTTTGATGACAAATTAATTTTTTTTTGGTAATTTTCTCTATTGAGAACTGCTTAGTTTTTTTTGTTGCAGGTATCCCAACCGCAAAGTTTCTTTCTACTTAGAAAATTTAAGTCATTTGACTGAATTATCAGGTATTGTATAATCGACGGGTTCCTCAACGAGGTTTTGACAACTAAATGACATTTCCTAGACTTGGATATTCTCTCATTTTCTTTCCAAGACATTTTTTTTGGGTTAACACCAATATTTTTATGTAAGGTGAAATATTGTTACCTCTAAACATTTAATCTGATCCATTTTATACATTTTATCTTATTCTGCATGTTCTCTTACATCTGTGAAATTATTGATGAAATCTAATAATTATTAGTAGAAACACCTAATGCTTGTTCATACCACTGCATTTGATAAAATTTCGATTTCAAAACCCTCCAGGCGGGGCGCCTGGTAGGAGGGACTTGGCCACCCGAAAAACATTATGCATTTATCGATGAATCTTCGTGGCGAAGCATGATCTTTAAAAAGTATAACGTGAAAATCTGTGCGACCCGGCGAAGCGCCGGCGCGCATGACATTATTTTTTCAAAGGTCACTTATTATTTTGTTCTTGGTAAGTTATTATGTCTATCTACATGTTTTCAATATTCAGTCCAATGGTTCCATATGATAAATAAACTGCTATTAAACGGCTGATTGTTTTTATTTTTGTTTAAGATTTTATTGTCAGAAATGCTAAAAATTGCTTTATAAGCTATCTTATAGCTTGGTGCGCGAAGTGAACAGATAATGCCATAAACCAATAAAAGTTCATGTTTAATATCATTTTCAGTTAGTTATGCCAAAAATGTTGATTTAATTTTACAATTTTTCTTTTTTCATACATTTCTTTTTGGAAAATATATTTTATTAAGTGTACTATGTTTACCTCTTTGATTATTAGAAATTTATTACGGTTTTAGTTAAAAATAAAGTTTCTTCCTACGTAAAACCGCTTTTTTAATTAAAAGTAATTGCAAGTTGGTAAATATCAGAAAAAAATAGCCCGTGAAACCTGACGCCCAGCTGTCTGCAACTGTCACAATTGCTGGCGCCCACGGCTGGAGGGTTAAAAACTGTCACGAATTAAAATTATTTTACAGATGTGTTTATTTACATATGACTACATATTAATTTAGCAAAGTTACTGCAAAAACTGCTTATTAAAATGTTCATAAAATTAGTTGAAATGTGAGGTTGTAACGTATATTTTTTCCTTCATATATTTTCCTTTAGACCTATTATGGGGTTTCCAGTATGAAAAACATTATGTGCAAATATTCAAATTTGAGTTTTTCTACATTAAATATTTGCCATTTTATCTTTTTTTTTACAAACAAATTATTTTGTAATATTAGTAGACTCGTATACATATATTGTAATCACATTTTTTTTACTACTAAGTGCTTTAATATTTTGGTGCTTATTTTATACAATTATTAACATTATGAATATTAAACCTCTAAGAAACAAATAAATGATAAAATATATGCATTATTTTACATTACCTTATATTTACATTGCCTTATGAAATTATTACCTGCGGCATACTCTAAACTCAAAACTATATCTACAAAATTAATAATATAATGTAAATTAAATATGATAGTTAATACACATTTTATTATTTCTTCCTTTGTTGTAGACAAATAACCTACTTAAAGAATACATATCGATTGGATAAACTATACACTTCCATCGGTAACCGTATCGAATTCAATGAAATGTCTAAAAAAGCAAAAGCAATTTCAGATTCAATCAATCACAAATACAACATGTATTGACAAAGAACGTTCTTGATTAGACGGACATACACTAAGCAGGACCAGGTCGATGGAGGGGGCTATTGTTAACCTACAGATTCGGATTTTAATCAAGAGGGTACCTCTTCTCCCTGATATGTGGAATTAAACGTCATTCAGATGACATTGTACCCTCACAAACAGATCTGCAGCATGCATGTAGTTAGTTTTTATAGTTTTTTTTGTTTTAATCTGCGTCCGACATGAAATTGACTTTCCAGATTCTATATCCTGCGACTGATTGACATATACGCTAGTTTCTTTTTCATTCTTGTTTTACTGTCCTGTAAGAATGCAAGCTAGTTACACCGCAATGATACTTATGGATCTTTTGTGTCTCTTTGTTGAATACGTTCAATTACAGGTTTTGTCTGCATGTCACTTTCATAGTACATTCAATTAAATGTAGTAACAATAAATTTTAGATCAGACCGATTAATATTACAATATGAATGAACTTGCAACAGTTTTCAAGCTGTGTTGTTCAGTACTATAATTTACTACAAGTAGCTGGATATCCACACCATTATAAAAGTGTTGTGAAACCTGTACCGAAAATTTTAAATTACATTTATACATAATATTAAACTGCTCGTCAATAGATTCGGCTAATTCAGCTAATGGAATAGGTTTTCATATGCTGAAAACGGATTGAGAATTCGTCTATTATTTTTAAAGTTACAATAATATAAAAATGAACAATAATTTTGCATTGGCCGAAGCTATTGACGATCAGTTTATTACATATAATATTATATGTAATATCATATTTACTAAGCTGAAAAGAGACAGAGCAAAATGTACATAGTTTACAAGAATAACAAGTGACAAAGTGGTAAGTGTGTTAACATATCAACCACAAAATTGCATTAAATAATCGAAACAATCAGTGAAATGTGGACATAAAATTATTTCAGATACTTTAAAATTAATAGCTGTATCATAATCAATAGATATACCTAAGTATGAAACTAGTTAAACTTAAATATAATCTTAAAAATGCTAAGCTCTGAGATTATTATAATTATTGATAGCCAATGAGAGAAAAGTTCCTGAATTAAATATTTTATTAAAACAAATTAGTATTTTTTTATTTAATTTAAGATGTGTATATAATATAAATATATGATTATTGTAGGATATTACCAAATTAAGAAATTAACATAATATGGTAAACTGTCATTGGCTAAGAATTTAATACCTTAAATCAAAATGTAACGGAAATAATTTACTCATTAATAACAAAGCCGAAATTAGTTGCTTTCAAATTATCAAGGGGAAACACACACTTTTCACAAAATAAAGAATATAAACAATACACAAAACCCCTTTTAAATTATATAATTTCTATTTACATGGTGAGAGACCGGCCAATGAGGCTTTTTATATAATTACTTCCTAATATCCAGTGTTTATAAATCAAATTCAGTGCACTTTAAATAATATTGTGATCCAAAAGTGATATATCTGATATTCTCAGATAAGTATAAAAAAATAAATAAAGCGCACCAATATTCTTGGCTAGAGATGTGACCTCGATAAGAGGGGGCCGAGCGGTACAATCGCTGTTTACTCCTAATATCTACGTAGGCCGAGACCGCCTCGTAAGGGGTAGGCCGCGCGTTTCACGTGACCCACCCCCCAAATGTGATCAGTGTCACGTGAAGATATGCAGCGTCCCCCGGTCCTGGCTGATGGACCCCACCGGCAGAGTCTTGCTTGTGACGCTTTTGACTTTCTTCGCCGGTGTGTATTGCCCCCGGGGGTGTCGTGTCGGGTGTTTGAAGGATTCGTCCTGTCTCTCCTGCATCAGCGCTCAGCTCGCTGGCTCAGTCAGGTAAGGTAAGGCTGTGCCGTTTGGTGTTTGTAAAGACGGTTTTTGTGGGACCGCCAATTCGTAGTTCGTCGCTCCGGTAATAATTCACTTAATTAGGGTCTAATCGCATTCTCAGGTAGTTTCTGGTCAGACCGTCTGCTACTGCACACATCCGCACACTTCAACTCCTAACTAGAACTTATAAATAAAGCAGTTCATATTTAGAGTAGACAACGTACCTCATCATTGTAGGAGTCGGACGTGGAAAAACAATTTGCAGCTTCTAATAATCATCATCAAGCAGTGGATAGACAGAGTAGAGCATTCGTTTGAACCGACAAATGCCGACATGGCGGCCATATTTACTCCATAGTACACCAATACTCCATAATTAACGCCATAATAACTCATGGAAATAGGCTCAGATAAATAGTATTTTGGAATAATAGCTCAAAGAGAAAGAGATTTTCAAATGATAAATACTATAGAGTAATACGTTTAGGCTTTGTCTATCCACTGTTCTGAGGGTGATCCCTTCGCAGCGCGGTGAATTCGAAGACCGAATCAGTGCTTCGTACGTAGAGAAGCACTGAGAAGAGAAGAGAAACCATATATTAACATATAAGGTTATGATATAAACAATTTTCGATATTTCATTTAGCTTAAGGTATATTTATGATAACCAAATTTCTATTTATGTATTAGCCTAAGTTATCTCAGGCCAATTTAGGGTATTGATTAAAAATTTCATTCAATTTAAAAATCATAAATATACGATTATTTTAATAAATATTGTAAAATTAACAATAAATCCAGATTTTATATAATTAAACAAATATGAACGCCCAGTTTAAAATAAATAAGAAATTTAAAATCATTCAGAAAGATTAGATTTTATATAAAAATAACATAATTTCACGGTAAATAATAATCAAATATAAATTCATATATATCTTCCTTTGAACCCCATCTTGAGTCAAGTCTCACATCCTCATTTAAATTCATTATTATTCAAAAATATAAAATCTCTCATACTCTCTTTCTCTCTCTCTCTCTCATACTCTCTCTCTCTCTCTCTCTCCCTCTCTCTCTCATACTCTCTCAAATATAATTTTGTTTTAATACTTATCTAATTTGAGAATCATATTTTAAATTTTGCATTTTTAAATGAATATAGTGGGAATCCATTTACATTCAATTTGTTAGAAAACACGATATATTTCAAAAGTATTACTTTCAAAACGTTCACGTTCTCGGTTGCGTTTCATAGAAAAATCACAATCGAGAATGTGACGACATTGGATTTCTTCTTCAGTTTTGAGACAACCAGTAATCAGTTCGCTAATGACCAACAGACGACAATTGCGGTCCTGAAAATTTGATTTAATATGTTTCTGTATGGAATTAATACGATAAAAAATATCCCCATTAGTTTGTGATAGAAACGCTTGGAGAGATCAATTTTGTTTTCTAACCACGCATATTTATAGGAGCTGTTTCTTCCGCCACATTTATAGGAGCTGTGACGTCATAGTATTTTTTAAATAGCAACTTTTATTTTTTTTAACATTTAATTTTGCTAGATTAAGTCGATGTGGATCCAATTATTAGATATCACAGTACATAAAAATTATGTACTTTCATTTTCACTTTTTTATCTACATAATGACGTGATGGTACCGTAACGTAGTTGTTAAACATCATTTTCATTTTATTGAAACTTCTTGATTCTGATAAGTGCCTTAAATTACGAAAAATATGAAATGTATTCCTAACAATAAAGTAGTCAATTTACTAAATAGCATATTATATAATTTAGTCTTACTTATAAGTTGAATTGAGCTTAGGGTCTTTTTAACAAAACGAATACATTCAGCTAGCCAGACAAATCGCCCTTGGGCCCGCCCTTCCATAATACCGCTAATATCCACCGGAACAGGGTGGCGCAGCGATCGCTCGGTGGCCATTTAGAAAACTTCCTGAGTTACCGGAAACATTAGCAGTTTGTTGTGAGGTTATGTCGGTCCATTAATCATAACTTGTTCAGAGATATAAAGAGCTTTTGTAGCCAATATTATTATTGATATTCTTGTTTGCTATTTCAGTCCCAATTCGTGTTATAAATGATATTTGTTGGCACGACATAAAGACATGTTTCTTTCAGTGCTTTTGTGTCCCTTCCCGCTTCTGAAAGTTTGGCCGTAATGTGTTCTGTTTTGTGTAATGTATTATCTCCGTTATTTATGGGACTTTGGCCCTTTGTACCGTAATAAAGTTGAGTAATTAATTCATGTCTGCAATAAAAGAATAATCAGTAAATTATGGAAGTGGCGTTTTTTGTATAAATTACATTTAAGAACGGAATATTTAATCGGTGCCATCGCATGCTTAGTTTATACGTTTATAGGTGCATAGTTTATACGTTTAATATTATAAGTTAAAATAATATAACACGTTTTAAAACATATGTTTATGTACATTAATAAAATAGAAATATAAATTGCAATATCCATTTACCAATGTTCAAGTTCAAGTGTTCCAAATACCTTAGTGGGTATGTATTGTTTATTTATATTATCTCTATCCTGTTTTTTTGTAAATGTGTTTTTTTATGTTAAAAAACATATCGTGGGCTTGCAGAGAAAAGTCAAAATTTGTAGTTTTGAGAAACTATAGTTTGAAATTTTTTTATTTTTACCTTTTTATGCTACGATAAAAATTCTGCACTTGATTTTGTTCTTTTTAGTACTACGCTTCTCAATATTATTATTATTAGAGGAATATTGAGAAAATTTTAGTTCTATAAAAAGTGAATTTATGTCAACAAATGTGACTTAAGTAGTGTGTTGTTAATAATAAACAAAATATTTAAAAAAATTACTTAATGTGTTTTATTCAAGAGACTCAAAACGATTTAAATTAGATTACTTTTTTATTAAACATAAGTACAAATAAAAAAATCTACTCTGAATCATTATCATCCACTCCTGGCTCTGAGACAGATACTGAAATAATTTTTTTGCACAGCTTTTCTAACTTTGTATGCTCAAAACCGACGGTTTCCGTATAACGAACATCCCTAAGCACGTTCATTTTTGTATATTCCCCAAAATAATCATACCGGTATTCAATAACGTAAGGTGACTTTTTTGAAATCTGAAGCACAACCTTCAGTCAGTTAATTTTTTTGTCATTGGAATTCAAAACTCTACTTTTAATCAAAGTTTTAGAGAGATGTTATAGATTAATAAAATCGTCAAATTTTAGCTCTGTTACGATGTATGGTTTCCCATGTTTATTACGATTTCGAGTTAATCTTGCTCTTTTAAAAATGTTTAACCAATCATGAACTACATAAACAGAATGATATTTTTTCTCTTTTTCAATGGCACTGTGTATTGAATCAGCTTCCATATACGTATACCTCCTTTCTAGAATTTGTTGTTCCATTACCTCAAGATTTGTAGTTGGCACAGTATGCAGCAGCAGAGCTGAAATTTCTTGGTTTCTGTTTTGCCCTCGGCACGTATCATAAAATGCCTGACAAACATTAACTCTCTCATTCCCTTTAAACAATATATATTCTTTTGCATTCTTTCTCATTTTACTATTTTCGCCTTTTCTGGGCCTACAAATTTTGGACACGTTTACGCCAACATTCTTTAAAATAAATTCCATTTTGCATCTATATACCTTAAGCCTCCAATACTCTTTACATATTTTAAATCGCTTCTCTTGAGTAAAATGGGTACTGCATTTAAAGTGCAAGAATTTCCACACGAAACATTCTTAGGCGCTTTACCACGGGACATTTTTCCTTTTTTCGATGAATAATCTTTGCAGTGACTTATATTCTCTTTATGCGTACATATATTTTGAAATTTTTCTGGATTACTTTTCTTCCATCTTGTCCAGTTTTTTACATTGGGCAATATTTTTTTCTTTAGTCGGTATTTTACAGTTCCGAGGTCCAATGAAGAATTATCAGTATCTTATATAGAAGAGGAGTATGGAAGGTTTAATAGATTTTTGTTTGCTGTGATATTCTCATTGTTTGATTCGATAAGAAATCCACTGGTGTCATCTATCATAAATTCACTTTCGCCGATAATAGGCAAAACATTTATTTCAGATTGTTCTTCTAAAATAATGGAAGAAAACTTTATACTTATTTTTTTTACATGTAATGCACTTACCTTCAAGCCTTTTTGGTAAAAGTACCTCATTGAATCATTTTGTGGCATTTGAGGTATCAGAACATCAACTTTATAATCAGTAAATTCAGTACGGTCCTTTCAGTATGGTTCCTTATTTGTTTGAAAATATGGGATGTCAGTATTTAAAATTAAGCACAGTATTATTGAAAAGAGTGTTTTACAATAGGAAAACAAAATAAACCGCTGCAGCTACAAAGATCCAAAGATCAAATCCGAAAAAGTCCATAAATAACGTATCTGAGATATCAGAACTTCTAATTGTAGTATTCGATTTGTTCGATATAAACTCATTTTTATGAAATCTCAAGCATCTTCTAACGGTTATCTGTTATATACTGAATATTTTTAAACTAAAATTTGAAATTAGACTAGATCTAGAACTCACTAAGTACAACCTACACATGTATAAATTGATGTTAGGCAAAAAATCATCAAATGACTTAATGACATTTTCCAGAAGCGAGGATCTGTCGAAATAATTTAGTGGGAATATTAAAATTAATTTTTAGAGAATAAAAATAGCCTCGTGACTTAGCGAGTTTGTGAAGAGATAGAATTATGTCCGACCTAATGTTTAAAATATAAATCTAAATCTATATAAAGTTTTCGCTGCAAGCCCAAGAATATATTCTATTATATTTAATGCAATGGAGAGACGAACACTTTTCTATATAGCCAATAAATAAAGATGCAGTCTTAGTTTTCTTATTTAGTTTGTCTTTACTCTCTCAGCACCTTTATTAACTTATTTAACTCTGTCTATAAAGATGCTAATCAAGTATATTTTATAATAATATCTATGTCGATAATTATACGACAAAAATATCGATCTCAATTTGCTGGATTCAAATAGTAGTGTGACTAGCACCTTCGCCATTTCGTCAACTAATTGCCCATTCATACATAAAGGATAGTAAAGACGAATTTACATGGTACACGTTGGATGATCATTGCGGATTCATCCAAAGTGAAAAATAAAAGAATCGTGAAAATATGTAATCATATAGAATGTGATCAACCATGTTGATGGATTGAGGGAGTTGGACCGAGTTTAACTTTTGTTCGACTTCGAAGGATTCAAGCGCGATGAATCATCTAAAGTGTACCATGTAAACATTGTAACGGTACATTTACTACACCAATGACATGATCTATTGAAATATGACCCTTACTTGTTACCTTATTTTATTGTGAAAAATGTATAAACAACAACGTATTGTATATCATGCATTTCTGCCTTACTATTGGCCCGTTACACTCCTCATCTAACTGCCCAATTTACTTCTAGAGTTATGCATGGTCTTCATTAGGTCCCTGAAATACACCAAATGCTTCTAAGAATACGGTTTCGGAAACTCATGAAACTTGTAAACAATGTGTAAACATTACTCGTAGTTATTAGATAAGTTTAAGTAGTATGTATTTTTATCTATGGGTCGTAAATTTCGATTACCTTGAATCTAGAATCATTGTACATAATGCCGTTGCTTTTGGATTCTACTACGGAGTAACTCTGCTGGTGGTAGTATATCCACGAACTTATAGGTACATATCTTACCTACTAGGTTTATTATTGGTTTTACTGTTATTTACGGGGAAAATAAAGGAAAAAAAACTTACCTCGTGTGTTCCGAATTGGGAAGTTTACGATCTCGTCTAAGTGGTATTTTTACGCCCAGTAGGAATATTTGCTGAGGAAAGCAACCCCAGCGTAGTACTTACTTGTACCCGGCATTGTTTTCATCGATCAGCTGTTGATCCACTGTCAAAATATACGAAATATGGTGAAGGCTCCTCACGAAAATTAGTTGTTTAGGTTTCCATCATTAATCTATTCGAAGTTCGAGCGTCATATCAACAACGGGTACCCCGATTACATCATTTCGATTGACTCACTTAGTAAGGGCATCTAGAGGCCAAGGGCCAAACTTCAAGTATAGCAGTAAGATCTACGACCTACGTCGTTGGATTGGGAAGTCGATATTTAATTTTTCCCAATAAAAATACCAATTTTATACTTTGGTTAGCCATAGATTTTTATTAGTAGGTAGAATATTTAGGTAGTAATTTATCTTGCGACCAAAGTTAGATTTTCCCGATGTAAAAGACATCAAGCGACGCGACATCTATTAACGTTTAAGCATATTAGAGAGGGCCCGCTCTAAATATGATTTTTTGTAAAAGTTGTCAAATTGGATTTTGTGGCGTGTACTTGCGGCACGATAAGGCGGCACTTGCAGTAACGATAATTTGCGTACAAAAACAGATCAAGAAAATCATTTTCACAAATGAATATATTAGCACGCACGTGTTTTGAGCGCGCACATTTTGTGTGAATACAAATTCTTAATTTAGTAACAAAAAAAAATCAGGTACTCTTCCTCAAGTTGCGATATCCATAAAATAGTTCGTCCATAAAATAGTTCCTGAAATGCTGCTTAAATACTTCGCAAATTTTCTATTTATCATATTCGATAAGATATTTGGAACACACTCACTTGCCAATATTATGTTCGCTACAACCACTACTTCATACGTAAAATCTATTCCTCCATTTCCGATAAAATATCTCTCTCATTTCTCTCACATGAAAATCCCGACTACTATCTTATGCAAGCCGTCAGCAAACCAATTTCCATATCATTTCCAACTCCGTATAGACTGACACTCTTTCAAATGCAGATGTGTATCATTGTAACTAGACACACTTCCATACTTCGGCCGTAGATTGAGATGTCCACAAAAGCAGTCATTGTGAGCCGCCCGCGTTCTACTCTCTAGGTATCACTCATGTCCCATTGTCGCATATCTTTATTCAAATTTAAATTAGGTAAGCGAATTCATGTAAGAATAAACGTGTATTTTACCACCATCGTTTAGGTTTTACAAATTCTTCCATAGCAGCTCTTATTGATCGTTGAATTACACCCTCTTCAGTGTGCTGTGACTCCGGCTATTAATAACAGCGACATACCAACACGCTAGGCTTGAATAGACGTGAGATTGTCCCTGCCATAAGCAGCCAAGATTTGAATTTATTAATTTGTTAAGGAAATATTTCTGCTTCGCTGTGTTCTTCTATCGCAAGAAACACTGTCTATTGTGAAATAATACATTGTGAATAAATATGTGTTTATTTTAAATTTTTCCATTTATGTTTAAATTGTCCTATAAATATTTTTGTAATTTAGTAGATAATATTTAAGAAATGCCTATAATCACTCCGTTAAGAAATGCTGCAGCTGAAATGGATTAAATTGGTACTCAACAATTCCGAAACAGATGATAATTCGTCAAAAACCACTTCTTCACTGTATAAAATTTGGTAAGGATATGAAGCAATACATTTGCCATATACATTTTTATACATTTTATAATTTTTCGGAAAATCGAAAATCCTTGGTATTTTCACACACCATTTCAACACACCGGCCATGAGGTGTTACCTCCGTGCATTGACTGCATTATATTTCAAAAATATGAAAATGAGAGTATCATCTTCCATTATTATTTCGTTATAATGTGTTATTATTATTAGGATTCAAAGAAAAATATTTGTTGGAAAAGTAGGTACAAGAAACTGACAACCTGCAAGAGTGTTATTATTAGGATTCAAAGAAAAATATTTTTTGGAAAAAGTAGATACAAAAAAACGACAACCTGCACTTGTTTTAGTGTCGGTGGTTTTTTTTCTCGTATGGAAATACGCCGAGGTAGATAAATTTTATATATATATATTCTTTATATATATATATATATATATATATATATATATATATATATATATATATATATATA